>JACTOM010000931.1:3283507-3307458 GCA_015832385.1 Elymnias hypermnestra | reverse complement strand
GAGAGAGATCAGGCGCAGGACCGACGGCTTAACGTGCTCTCCGAGGCACGGGGGTGGATCACACCGCCAACTTCCCAACTTCGGGCAAATATTGAGAAAATCTTAATAGAAAACTCAATATCGATTTCGAACTGGCCCGACCCGGGACTCGAACCCAGGACCTCATGTCTGTAGTCGAACATGCTAACCACTAGACCAATGAGGCAGTCTGAAATATAAATGGTGTCATTTTATTAATCAATTGTATATAAATTTTGTGTAACATTATCATATGCAATTATGTTAAGCTTGTATTACAAATCATTCAACATTAACCATTTAATAGTATAATTACTTGGTACAATTATTATTGTACATAGATGGGCGGTGGTTATAAAAAGTCAATTATACATTCCTAATTTTGTAAGACAGTTTTGCAAAGATAAATTATTATGGTACCGTACTACCTTTGGTACTAATTATATATTTTGTTCATTATTACTTTAAATTATTTAGATCATACATAGGCTGGCAACCGATTACGTATTTGTCAGCAAAACTAATAATTACTAAATAATAAAACTGCTCGTGTGTAAACGGCTTAAGGAAACTTTGCGCTTTATAAGATTTTGCTGATATTTCATACCAAATTTAAATCAAAGGCTTTATGCAATTAATTTTTTGTTTGCGGCAACAAAAATAATGGATAGAAAAAGCTGATGCAATGGAATTACTAAAAACTTTGTACTCTTCCATATGACAGTAACATATTTAAAGCAATGGCTGGGTAGACAACAAGGAGTGCTTTCCTACCGTTTGGTGCAGGTGCTGACCGGTCATGGCTGCATTGGAAAATACCTGCACCAAATCGTTGACTGTGAGCCGTCGGCCACCTGCCACGAGTGTGGTGCTCCTGTAGACACAGCGCACCACACGGTGGCCGAATGTCCTGCTTGGGGACCTCAGCGTCAGATCGGTGCAGACCTTTCGCTGACAAGTTTTATAATATGTGCAATGCTTGTTAACGAGCGGGCCTGGAATGCTATTGCCACCTTCTGCGAAACTATCATTTCGCTAAAGGAGGCACGGCAAAGAGAGAGGGCGAATGCAGCTGAAGCACAGTACCCCGGACGGAGGAGAATAGGAAACAGCAGACGGAGGTTTATCCAACTCCTGCCCCTGTAGTACACTTTTGAGCCGGCTTCATTCGGAGGGGCCAGCGTGGAATGCCACAACGAACCTCTGGTTGTTCCATTCTCGAATAATGAGGGCTCCGCTGGGTTTTAGTGGGTGTTCTGGTACTACCGGCGAGTCCCACACTCCCGTCTGTCTCACAGGCGGGGTGCGTAAATGCATTTCCCAGCGACAAAAAGAAAAAAAACATATTTAAATCCAATGTACATATAAACAACATAGAAACTTTAAACTTTTTACATCAAAAACCTATAAATATATTTACATAAAAGTAAAGTTAGTAGCAGCCCATTAACGTCCCACTGCTGGCCACAGCCCTCCTCCCTCATATGAGAGAGGGTTTTTAGAGCATAGACCCACCACACTGCTCCACTGCGGATTGGCAGGTATAGTACACAAGTGCACTCTCTATTCCTTCACTCTTATAGTCCGGTGTGACGGAAATCCGACACGACCGGAGAGAGATCAGGCGAAAGACCGACGGTTTAACGTGCTCTCCGAGGCACTGGGGTGGATTACACCGCCAACTTCCCAACTTCGGGCAAATATTGAGAAAATCTTAATAGAAAACTCAATATCAAATATTAAATTATTTATTTAGATAAAAATTTATAAATGGTATGGATAACACGGTCTGATCTTGATCGGCATTTCTATCAATTAGTTAAATGTAAAAAGTAGTTATAATGACCTAACTACAATATAGTCTCGCGAAGTTTTTTGTAGATATTAATATATTCTGTAATATTGTCGAATATTTTTTTGTCCTATCATTAATATTCTTCACAGCGTATGCGATGAAAGACATTTTATGGCTAATTTTTTTACACCTTCGGTTGGTTTTAATAGGAATTTCTAAAGATTTCTATAGTAATCTAGTACTAAATATAGCCTATATTACTCAGTGATAATGTAGCTTTCTAATGAAAAAAGAATTATTAAAATCGGTCCAGTGCTTTTTGAGTTTATTCGTTACATACAAAAATACAAATCTTTCCTCTTTATAATACTAGTGTAGATAAAGATAAGGATACATTACTTCATAGAAAACAAATATTCTGACCAAGGAGTAATCAAAACATAATGTGCGTGTTTTAGTATATAAATATTCCATTAAATAAACACACAGCGCAAACAATATGCGCCCATAAAGACATGAGCCGCTTTTATGGCAGATAAAATCAGTTATAGGCAATACAGGTTTTATGCTACGCACTAAAGGGTCACGTACTCGCGTCCTAACGTCTTCGTAAATAATACGTGTTTTGTTAGTATTTATATGATGATATATTTCAATATTAAATTAATATAATTCAATATTTTATCTAAGACCGGATATAAGTAAGTAAGTAAAGTAAGTAGCAGCCCTTTAACGCCCCACTGCTGGGCACAGGCCTCCTCACTCCGAGGAGCGAGGGTTTTTAGAGCGTAGACCCACCACGCTGCTCCACTGCGGATTGGCAGGTATAGTACACAAGTGCACTCTCTATTCCTTCACTCTCATAGTCCGATGTAACGGGAATCCGACACAACCGGAGAGAGATCAGGCGCAGGACCGACGGCTTAACGTGCTCTCCGAGGCACGGGGGTGGATCACACCGCCAACTTCCCAACTTCGGGCAAATATTGAGAAAATCTTAATAGAAAACTCAATATTGATTTTTGAATTGGCCCGACCCGGGACTCGAATCCAGGACCTCATGTCTGTAGTCGAACATGCTAACCACTAGACCAATGAGGCAGTCAGACGGTATATAGCAGCGTAGTAATCTCCTACTTCTGGCGGAGGCCTTTTTTTGTCGCTGTCAAATGCCTTTATGCATAAACCCCGATCAACAACCAGTCAGGAGTGTGGGAGTTGATGATGGACATTTCGCCATACTCATTAAAACCGAGCAGGATCTTCTTCATCCGTGAGTGAGACGACATTGAATGAACTTATGTTTTTCTCTCAGCCTGCGATTGGTCCGACTGAGGATACACAGAGTCGGGAGGAGGTGGTCTCACTGAAGAAGTGGGCCTCCCTCAGAGTCACTGACTGACAGACTCCTGTTCACCGTCTTTCATTCCTAGCGAGAGATCACTAAGTGGACCTCAAGGGTCGCTGATCGCAATCGCAATCTGCCAACCCGGTGAGCTGAGCTTAAACAGGAGAGAGGACATTTTAAGCAAATCCTCCCCACACTACTCCACTGCACGCTTGGAAAACCTTTTGGCAGCAATGGTGTGAATACGTGCTTTGCTAGCAGAGGCTCCGGGCTTTCTAAATCGCTTGAGTCTGGGCAAACCTTCTAGTGATTACAGTTCAGGATGAAGATTCACTGGATTTAAGTGGTTATTCTATTTTAAACAGCGACTTTTGCACTCCCGATTGAAGAGGCTCCCCTATCCGGTTTTCCCACCAAAAAAAGGAAAAATTTTCCACCAGTTACAAACCAACAAAGACGTGCCTCCAAGAAAAACAAAAAAGGATACCCGACTGGGTCTGTTATGGGCTCTTCTGGGAACAGCTTAGAGAAACCTCACTTCTTTAGATTGTAAGCTGATCTTTCTTATCATTATCCTTTGTATATTGTAATAATGCTCATAGATATATGTTATGAATAAGTAAAGTAAGTAAGTTATTAATTACATTATAAAATTCAATGGAAGAACAATAAACATTAAACGATTTATTAGTTTTATAACGATTAATGGTCATAATTTTATATAACTGCAGTAAATGTTTATTACAATAAAAAAACCAACTAAAGTAATACATCTACGTAGGCAAATAAAATTAACTGTCTCTCTTTATTAACGATTTTTTGTTTGTCTGTTTTTAATGGGGGAAACTTGTCTTTTATTTTCGTCTTTCTATAGGTTTGATGTAGATTTTGTTATAGATCATACTAATATTAGCAGTAGTTTATTAAACGAGAACATGTGATGTTATATCGCAAAGTATTTACATATGTAAACCACTCTCACGAAACTGAAGTGCAATATTTTACTCTTTCACATTTTTAGTGAAACACCAATCAGTAAATGGAGAAACATCAGCCTTCATATTTCTGCAGCCTATTGCAGATGTTGGAATATTTTAAGCTTTCTTCTTCAAGGTCCATTTGAAGAAAAAATTGTTTACTTGTTAATAAAATTATGTCAATTCCGAGTAAATTTTACTGAACAGCTTTTTATAAACTCGTTGTCCACTCTTTAACACTGTTTGGACTTTTTAATTCGAGAAAGAAAAGCTTCAAATTATGCTTTAAAAATGTTATGATATAAAAATCTCAAATTAAATAATGTTTTTTGTACTATTAGGATCACTAAACTACTCGTATTCCACTAACTGATACTTTTCGTAGAAAAAGTATTATATAGGTTTTATTGTGATCGTTTATTGCTAAAATAACAAACATTTGCCTAATTCTTTATTAAAAATTACAATAAAAGTTCCACAGAGCGTTTTTAATCCCTGCAGCAGGTACTGGTTATAATAAGTGAGCTTTAAGAAAGGATTTCTTAAAGGAAACTTCTCCAAGATGACTAAACAAGGCATGAGAATTTGAATACAGTCAAGTGTCTAATCGAATTTCCTGTTTCGAGTAAGCTACTTAACAAGTATAAAAAGCAAATTCCTACGCCAACTTGCTTTTCAAGTTGATTACGTAGAAAAACAACTTTTACGCGAGCTTTAGCTATGACGCTGTACAATAGTTGGCTTTAATAGTTATAATTAATGAGTTAACCCTTCAAGCCCGAAGTGGGGTATCTGAGATCCCCCATTCATGAGTATTAGCAAAGCTACTTTCCTCAAATTCTTTGTAACCATAAAAACAGTTTAAAGAAATATTTTCCCGTTTATTATTTGTACCGGTATGGTCTTGATATTCCAACGACTCAGCTTTAGTGTGTTTTCGGTCTTTCTCGCGTAATTTTTTGTCCAATCGAGTCCAATAAAAATTTTAAAAAATATTGAAAGTTAAAATAATGATTGTCAAGCAAATCATCTCTCGGTTATAACTCTTGAAAATTTTAAAGTTAACGAGTGCCCTACTTGTTTACTGATTTCCCGAATTTAGACTTTTTGAGTAAACCTAGCTTTTTTACTGTATTTTTCTCGCTGTAAGATTAACTATTTCACATTGTAAAATTAATTGAAGCACGCTGAAGAATTAGAAGCTGTATATTCATTTAATTTTACATGTACCTCCCATTGCTGGGCAAAGGCGTCATTACTCATGCTGCTCCACTTGGCTGGCTTGGTTGGCTGGCATAGACACGACCGGAGAGAGATCAGGCTTGATATCCTCTCCGAGGCACGGGGTGGAGCGCACCGCCAACTTCCCAACATCAGGCAAATACAGAGAAAATCTTAATAGAAAACTCAATATCAATTTTGAATACCCCAACACGGCTCTCGAACCCAGGGCCTCATGTCTGTAGCTAAAGAAGCTGAACACTGGACCAATAGTAATAACAATATGATGAAATTTTGATAATAATATTATAAATTTGCAACGGGTCTTATAGTCCGGTGGATTTATTTTTTAGATTTTGTCATAGTAGAACTAAAACGAATGCATTATATCACTTGAGGTTTTTATTTTAAAGCGCTACCGAAACTTTTACCGTAAATCAAGTATAGGAATGTTACTTAAAAACTAAAAGTAGAAGTGGCAGGGAGTTGGGAGTAAGTTAACAAGGGAAACCGTGTGCATTTCTTAGTACGCGTTATATAAAATGTTCGTTTCCATTATACTAAACAATACGCTGTTTTAACTTCGAATATACATAGATATAATTATGAAATGAAAGTATACGAGATTCGAACTAACAACAAAAATATATTTATAAGAGTAATAAATTGAGTTTTGTGCCGATCTACGTAAAATTAACCATTAGAAGTATTGGTAGATTCATAAGGGACAGACTTGTCCATTCGAAAGAGTATGTGATGTTTAATTGAATAAAGAATATTTTGATTTGAATTTTACTCGTTTAATAACCTTGTATAACTTTTTGAAGTGGATCCCTTGCTGCCTGCTGCAGGCCGCGACTATTTACTTCTCAAAGTGAGGGTTGTGAGCGGCAGTGGTCTCCTTCTGAGACAAGGTGGAATTGCAGGTGGCAGCTAAGTAGTTGAGAGAAAGTCGCGGCCCCTCTCACCATCAGATGCAGGAGGATTGGATGTAGACGCGCTGA
This sequence comes from Elymnias hypermnestra, assembly GCA_015832385.1. NCBI lineage: Eukaryota > Metazoa > Arthropoda > Insecta > Lepidoptera > Nymphalidae > Elymnias > Elymnias hypermnestra. Next base: position 3,301,095 of record JACTOM010000931.1, on the reverse strand, counting down.
TTATATCCGCCATCATCACTGGTGGGATAACCTCAGGGCAGGTAAGAAGCCTGCTGTCCGATAAAGAGGTTCCACGAACAGGCTTGTGACGTGCCGGATGTTCCGGGGACAGGTGACAATACCAAGTTAGGCATATGTATTTCAGTTTTACGGTTTGCAGCGTACCACTAACGATCCCATGGCCTCGTTACCAAACGATCTTGGACCGCTTAAGTTCAGGATTTTGTCGATAGAAGTCCGGCATAACCCACGACACCGTTTCCCCGTGATGTTGCGAATAATCATGAGGATTTCCTAATAAAAATAGGCGTTACAACAAGTACGTTTATGTGAGTATGTATCTTTTGAGTCTTTACTTGACTCAGTCATATTTTACGTTGAAAAGAGGAGATGAGCGGGTGTGGTGATGCGAGGTGAGGTGACAAGAGGTTAGGAGAGGAGAGTAGAGTAGAAAGTAGATATAAAAGAGGTGTTAATTAGAAAAATGATGGAGTGTTCTTCGGCAAAAGTTATAAGATGTATTGTATAAGGAAAAAGTTAAATTCAGCGACTGTTAATTTTTCTACCTCTTTTTCCAATTTCGTCCAATTAGTTCCACCTTCTCTAAACTGATGCACGCACACATTGCTATTAAATCGGTAAATATTTTGTATAATATATACAATAAGAATTAAAAGATTGTAGATATGCATACGATATGATAAAGTCTCGTCAATGTCGTAACGGTTTCTTACAATGGAAATGGGTACAATGTCGACAACGCGGCGCCTTACACGTCCCAGTTTTGAAATGGTGCACTTTAAATAAAATTGCTTGCATGGAATGAAAAAAGTTTTAAATTATTCCATCGGGTCATTTACAGGCGGCAATTTTAATGACTGTAAATACTGTGTTACGAAAGTGTTTTTTGAACGAATTAAAACCGATATTGCATAACAGGTACAAATTCATTTTACCAAACAATCACCAAGCAACCGTCAGGCTTTGAAATTAAAATATTAACGTTTACATTCGGTTTATGATTAAAGATATTTCTTTACTTAATGTAATATGTTACATACACATTGATAATAATACGATACTAAGGCATTGTTTTAACGTTTCAATATTAACCGTTTACTTCTAGATCCGATCTATATATGGAAATCGCTTCTTTGTGAGTGATTACATTGCGAAAGGAATTTGCATATCGAATTTCAGGTTAATCAGGCTAAAAGTTTTTGAGACCTCGCAATAAGTGCTGTTTGTTGCTTATACACCCTAATCCCGTGGGAAATTGGCGAAAATCGGTTCTTTGTTAGAGACTACATTGAGTAAGAGTTATGTTTACCGAATTGCAAGTCAACCGGAGGAATAGTTTTGGTGATCTGGTGATGTGCCTGTCAATCCGCAGTGGAGCAGCGTGGTGGGTCTATGCTCTAAAAACCCTTGTTTCTCGGAGCGAGGAGGCCTGTGCCCAGCAGTGGGACGTTAATGGGTTGTAACTTACATTGCGAAAGGAATTTGGATACCGAATTTCAAGTCAATCTGGCAAAAAGTTTTGATAAACTTACAGCAAGTGTTGTTAATTTCTCATATGTCCTGATCCCAAACTCTACATCATTTTAAACTTAAACCGTAATAAATATATTTTTTAAATATGTATACATACGAAAGAAATATGCACACTGAATTTTATATCCATCGGGCGAAAAGTTTTGGTAAACTCGTGACGTTTTTGCTTATATACCCCGATCCAGTGGAAATATAGAGAAATTGGTTCTTTGTAAGTTTACGTTGCAAAAGGAATGTGTATGTAGAATTTCATCCCAATCCGGGAAATAGTTTTAATGATTACATGATGAATTGAATTGGAATGATGCAGATGAAATGATTTGATAGTTGTTATTATTTTGATCTTATATTTTGACTTGAGTATTTAATACAGTTGATAGTAATATGAACAAGATATACATAAAACGTATGTAAAATAATAGTGAGTATTTTAAAGAGTAGTAGTTTGAGTGATTTAAGTATGTTTCATCGATCAAATTGTGTTTTTTTGGTATACTTGAATATACACGTGCCAGAATAGTAATCAAGATGAGGAGCCTTACTGATAATACACAAGAAACGTTTATAATTAGAAACAAACAGTAATGTATGCAGGTGTAGGTTTAATCTTTTATTTGTAGAGGCGGAATCCACTGCAAGATTGTAGGCGTGCTGCGTGGGAGGAAGAGGTCACTGTGGGTGTGAGATATAGTTATATTTTAGTCGTAAATCAGAATTAAGTGGCTTTATTTGCACAAAATACCAATACGAAAGCATTACTGAAACAATCCCTTATTTGTTTAAAAAAGTATAGCCTTTTAAACTAATTTGATATTACGATAACTCTTCACTATGACTCGCTATTTTAATTATGGGTTGGACTGTCTGGCCGTGTTTTTTTTAACCTAGTAATTTGTCTGCGCTTGCTTAATGGAAATAATTATAGCTTGCCCCCGCACGGACGTTTTTGCATCGATTGCCCCGCGGTTCGAATAACGCTAAAGTGGCTCTTGGGACTTAAATGTACATAAAACACTACTAAATGTTATGATTTTTATGGTTACTAATAGTTAAACTATACAAATGTTATCTTTTGTTTATTAAATTAAGACTCTGGTGTAGCGTAATGTTACGCTAAACTTTGAGATAGTGAAAAAAGTCTGTCTTGTATTTATATGCTCATATCTTATAATTAAAACTTACCTCAAGGGTTTTCATTGTTATTCACATCACTTATATAATCATACATACAAATAATCACTAATAAACACTCACGAATTATAAAATACCACAAAAAAACTTAACAAACTTCGACGCGACACACGCACCGTGAGTAACGGTCATGTTGTAACTGAATTATTTTTAGTTTGTCTATTGTCTGGTAATCCCATCGGCCACGTCAACTGGTAGTTGACACAGACATACACTTTTATTTCTATTTAATGAGTCATAGGAATTGTGTAGTGTGAAATAAGTAATTTATCTATCTATCAAAATATAGTTTATTATTCAACCAGAACGTTTTCCTTAGAACCTTTCTCTTGTGTAAGAACAAAGTAATTACCCACTTGTATCCGCAATGCGAAACATTATCTTATAACGAGAACTTTAACCCAGTTCAGATAAATACTTAGGTATTCCCTAATTAAGACACCAGAAAAAGAAATTTAAGTGTTCTTACCTTACTTTACTACCTTAATTTCTTGTTCAATTAAATTAGGTATAGATATATCCTTTCTTTCTTTTCATTTTATCAGCAAAACAAATTGTAATCTTGCTGACAGATATCTCTAGACTTTAATGTAGGAAATGTAAATGACTATACAGTCTAAGATGGAAGCGCGCTGATCTGATAAGAGGTAATTTACCTCTTATGGTAGTCGCTCATTACTCCTATGGTGATGACAATGAAGGTGGTTAAAGATCCCACCGGTCCACGCTCGGATAAATTAGAAAATGCTGCAATTTCCTAAGTTTGCTCTGAAGAGAATCGAATCAAACACACCTGCCACCAGAAATTTAACAGATTTAATAATCATATCAGAGTTTATAGTGAGCCAACCTCAAAAGATAAATGTATGCCGTCAAGGATTCTTTTTTAGAACTTTTAAAGGGGAACAATTCTGTAATACATGATTTTTGCAAAACTTTAGGCGTTTATGCAGCACGCGCAAAAAGAAAACATCGCGTTTTTGAAACATTCTTCATTGGTACATCACTTTTACTGAACTTATTCTAACGATGTATAGCTTATAACCTTTCTCGATAAATGTGCTATCTAAAACTACAAGACTTTTCCAATTCGGATCAATAGTTTCTGAGATTGACGAGTTTAAACAAGCAAACAAAATTTTTACACTAATGGCATTAAACTATCAAAACTCGAATTGTTATGCTGACAAAATAACAATATATTTTCCTCAAAAAATAAAATAATGCATTTAAAAGCATAAATAATTCGTCAAGCACTGAAAGAGTATTGTGGTTATGGATAACCGCCATAGCGCATCAAAATATATCTTTTCTTTTAAAACAGACCCATATTTATCTCGTGATATCATTCCACTCGGCGTTTTATTTGGAATTAAAATTTTCCATTACAATTTATACGCGGAATATTGGATTCTTTCGAGATATTATCTTTCTCTCGTTATTTATTCGTGTTTTATAAAAATATACTGCTCTACACAAATTGCCTCGAAGGTATAGTTGTTAATTTATTTGGTTATAGCTGACAAGGTTTTGAGGGTTAAGTTAATAAATTTTGTTGCTTTTTACGAAAAGAACAATTCTTTTATTACCTAAAATAAGAAATTTAGGACTATTACGTCTGCTTTTTACGAAAAAAAAAAACAAATCTTTTTTACCTAAAATAAGAAATTTAGGTCTGTTACATGGTTTTTAGTCTTGAAAACAACTTAAATCGGTTTATTACGACAGTATTAGCAAAAGAATAAAAAAACAGGATGGCTTTTCTGGCGCAATGGTGCAAGTACTCGTTACTAAAGTTCGTGGTCTTCAATTCTAAGCAGGGCTAATTTAGCAAATTGCATTTTTTAATTTGTCCGAGCCTGGAGTGATTGGAGGCTTCGGCCGTAGCTAGTTACCCATTAATTAAATGCTGTTTAGAAACTATAAGAGGTAAATTACCTCTTGCCGGGTAAGCGTATAAAATAAATAATATATTAAATAAAGGATTCGGTTCGTCATTTGATTAAATCGTATTCTTAGAAACAAATGCCTTACCATTGGAGGAATTGTAAACATTGTAATTGATGCCAATTTGCTGTGGAATCGTTGTAATGTTTTATAAATGATTAGATTAATTAAATTATATTATTTGTAACTGCGACGACGACGACGACGACGACGACGACGACGACGACGACTCTCATTCGCGTTTAGACATAATTGCCTCAATTTTGAAAAGTTATAAAAGGTTATGTATGGTAGAAGTTAGTTGAGCTCTCAGTTTTAATCAACGTCCGCTACCAGTTACTGTGTTAAAAGATAGGTGTGTTAGTAAATTGGGCTGTCCAGCGATATAAACTGTTTTTCGCTAATTTAAAACCTTTGTCTTATTGATGTGCCATAATGATAATTGCAATGGATATTATTGATGCAATTGTATTTCTATGTTAATAATAACATGCAAAGAAAAGAGTAACTATTGAGTTTCTTGCCGGATTCTTCTCAGTATTATACCTACATTCCGAACCGGCGGTAGAGTCATTGAAAAGAAAGTTTACTGAGCTTACTGGAACTAAAGAATATTATAGTTTGGTTATTGACTTTTATTACGAAATCCCATTTAATTTAAAAATAGTTAATATTATGAGCATATCACTAATTTGCTGATTATTTCTTATTCCTAACATGTACTTCATCTTAGTCTGCATCATCACTTACCACTTACAATTATGTTTTATAAAGTATTGGTTAGCCCAGCCAGGTTTTGCATTTACAGTCATTTCTTAGTTTAATTTTCCGTTCATCTACAAATTTCTGCATAAAACTTAATTAATACGATACCAAAATACAAATTATGTTATTTTGTGCATCGTCTCCAAGCAGTCGTTAATATCGCTCATGGCTATATTAATGAATATGTGTCGTTGGTGATATTCTTAAAAAAAACATACCTTTATTTTATTTTTCTTATGGAATATATTGAAAGCGTATACATTCACGTAAGAAATTCTTATTTAATATAGTTACTTATATTCATGAAAATTCGGCTTGAGGCCTGAAAATATAACAGACAAATAACATTGTCAATCCTCTTCATATTGATTTTTCTATACCTATACCGCGTCAAATAGGTATTGGCATTGATTGTTTTAAAGTCCCACATGATGTCATTATATTGATCACTCTCCTATAAAATTGTGTCACTATTTTTCAAAAAGCATGTATTCTCCCAGAATATGAATAGCATATTGTAATTGCCTATTAAAATGTTTATGTGAGCACCTTCGTACTGGCTCACCTTATAAACTATACCAGTTTAGTCTAAAATGTAGAAAATGGTTGTAAGTGAAACGCCTTCGATTATTCAGTACTAGAGCCAGAGTAAGTCCTGTGACCGTCGTATGTGGCGTCTTAGCTGCGAATGGTGAGGGTATGACCATGCATAATCGAGGTGACTGGGCAGGCGCCGTTATCTATACAAATATCTCTCTTTCTTAGGGTGGCCCCGCGCAGATCTATGATCGCCGACGCCAAATGTTTAACATGACTGCCTCATTGGTCTAGTGGTTAGCATGTTCGACTACAGACATGAGGTCCTGGGTTCTAGTCCCGGGTCGGGCCATTTCAAAAATCAATATTAAGTTTTCTATTAAGATTTTTTCAATATTTGCCCGAAGTTGTAAAGTTGGCGGTGTAATCCATCCCCGTGTCTCGGAGAGCACGTTAAGCCGTCGGTCCTGCGCCCGATCTCTCTTCGGTTGTGTCGGATTACCGTCACATCGGTCTTTGAGAGTGAAAGAATAGAGAGTGCATTTGTGTACTATGCCTGCAAATCCGCAGTGGAGCAGCGTGGTAGGTCTATGCTCTAAAAACCCTCTCTCCTCGGAGTGAGATTCATGTGCTCAGCAGTGGGATGTTAATGGACTGCTACTTACTTACTTACTTTATAAAACTATATACATTTACAAACTATTCTAAATACGTCCTATAATAAACTTAAAAAGTGGCGACCAGTTTATGCTTATTCAAAAATGTATAATTAATTATCGGAACGTTGTAGGCAGAGCCGCAAGCAAAACAAAACATTACGTTTTAAATAAAACTTCACAAATAAATTCGATGTTTATACGTAATCGTACAGAAAACCATGATTTAAACGCTTTGTTGCATTGTGAATTTAAATTTGCAAAAGTTTCCTTTCCGGCTGAGTGCGCACTGAGTTTTCGGTGGCGAGTTTTAAACATCAAAAGCTATGTAAAAAGTTTCTTCGCATCCATTGTATGTCAAAAACTTGAATTTTAAATGTTTTATAGATAGAATGATAGATAAAATACATGATGTTAGGAGACCGTTTCCGAAAAGGGAGACAGACGGCCATTAACGTCCCACTGATAGGTATAGAGCTCTTAACTTACAGAAGAGAGGGTTGTTAGAGCATTGACCTATCATGCTGGTCATCTGCGGATTAGCAGGCATAGTACACAAGTGCACTCTCTATTCTTTCACTCTCGTAGTCTGACGTGACGGTTATCCGACACGACCGGAGAGAGATTAGCCACAGGACCCATGGTTTAACGTGTTCTCCGAGGCACGTGGGTGGAACACACCGTCAACTTTCCAACTTGGGGCAAACATTGAGAAAATCTTAATAGAAACCTCAATATCAGGACCACATATCTGTCGTCGAACGTGCTAACCATTAGACCAATGAGGCAGTCTTAACGATAGTAAGGTAAGTAAAAATATTTCATAAATATTCTTTATTGAATTTTAAATTCAAAAAAGAAGATTTTTTGAAAAATAGTATATTAAATGACCAGTGGCAAATTAAAATGCCACGTGTTGCTTGTAAATTTTCGTGGCCGTCGTCGTCGTCGCTTCAATCGATGGACGTCCACTTCTGGACATAGGTCTCACGTAATGTTGCACCGCCTGGTTTCAGCGGCTACCGGCGTCCCTCTTGATGTAGTTGGTTCACCTTGTGATGGGTCTCCTTAAACTGCGCCGCCCGGTGCGAGTTCGCACTTCAGGTTTACGATTCGTCGGGCTATGTCGGTGACTTTGGTTATGCTACGGATCTCCTAATTTCCGATTTGATCGCGTAGAGAAACTCCGAGCATAGCCCTCTCCACCGCACGCTGAGTGACTCTGAGCTTTTATATGAGGCCCATAGTCAACGACCACGTTTCTGACCCGTACGTCAACACTGGCAACATGCACTGTTCGAAGAGCATTGTCTTCAGACGGTGAAGGATATTGGACGAAAAGATCTGCCGTAATTTTCTGGACGCTGCCCAATCGAGTTAGATTCGGCGGTTAACCTCTTTGTCGAAATTAGACCTACCTAGCTGGACTATTTGTCCCAGGTGTGTGTACTCGTCTACAATTTCGAGTGCTGAGTTCTCAACGAGGACTGGGTGGAGCGGAACATTGGACACAACTTTTGTTTTATTCATGTTAATTTTTAGGCCCATCTGTTGAGAAACTTTGCTGAGGTCATCGAGCATTGCATTAAGATTTTCCAGTCTCTGCCATACCGAACACGTCGTCAGGAAACCGTAGATGTGTGATGTACTCGCCATTGATTATTGTAAATATTAAAACTAGCTAACCTTCAAACGAATTCGCATAAAAAACGCTGCGTCTCTTGGTGACGCTAATCACGCGTTCCATTCGTAAATTTTTTCCCTCATGCTTCTAAAGAAATTTCACTTAAAAAAACCTTTTTTTAAATATGATTTTTTTAATCAGTATCGATTTTATCACATCGCATTCGTCATTATAAATATTTTGTATATATGTATATACCTATAGTTGTCCATGCCCTTAGCAATATTGCATATTTGTTTATTATTAAGTACTAAAACCCTCTCTCATTCGAGTTAGCAGGCCTGTGCTCAGCAGTGGGACGTTAATGGGCTGCCACTTACTTACTTACTTTTACTATGTAATGTCTTAAAAACAACAGTCGACGACAAAGTGGACGGTTAAAAGTCTTGAGAAATCATGTTTTCACCCCGTAAAATGTATATTTAATGTATTTCTTTTCTAGTGATGAGATAATAAAATAAATAAATCAGTAATATCGTCTGTCTTCGTTTTCGAAACCGGTCTGTTAAACCTTATATACCTTAATTTTCATCACACAAGAGACGTCAAACAAAAACAAGATAAAAAGCAAAAAGTTTGGACATTGCTTTATTGTTATTGGGTAAGCGGCGCTCAGTGCCGCCGCTTTTCAAAACTCCTATATCTCCTAAGATATCTATTAAAATTAAATACTATTAAAGACAGTTTACGTCTACATGAAATGTATTGTATAAAAAGTGCTTGGTAAATAACACATTTTTTTTTGTAACACATTAAAGATAAAAATGGATGCTATGAGATATCCTTTAGAGATAAATGTATAACATCGCAAACCATTTTGTTGATGTTTTTAAGATATACAATTCCGTAGTACAACAACTTGATCTATCTCGTAAGGTATAGCCAGCGTATGCGATTTAAGCACATAAAAATATGTATGTATTATATATTCACTTTCCTCTTGAATAACTCGATATATATTCCTGAATATACTGCATCAAAATCCTATAAAATTTTAAAATATGTAAGCAAAAAGACAGCGGAAGTGACTTCGTCTTATACTATAGAAGGATTTGATCAAATATTTTCATTGCCGTATTAGCAATAACGTCATAAAATGATGCCCATTTAATGACAAGTGATAAGTTTCAAAATCAGTTTAAGTTCGTCAATATCAATGCATTAATATCACACTCCTGATTATCGAGAGTAATTCAAACCGGATTTTAATGATCTTCCTGTCATATCTCTCGTTTCATATGATGTTGAAATGGACACGATATGTGATATGGTAATTTGGCTTTTAAAACTTGAGAATTTAACGTTCGTTTTCAGTTTTTGAAGTTATTTTATTCCATTTGCTTTATTATAACGTTTTATATGAACGAGTGAAGTAATTTATAATATTGTCTCTTTTATTAAGTTGCTATGTATTTGTTTTTCAATTCCTACTGTTATTGGAATGTCTTTTTATTAAAAGAACGTAAATAGCTGCATAATAACCCCCGCTGCTGGGCACAGGCCTTTTTTTTCGCTGGGAAATGCATTTACGCACTCCAGCTGAAAGTCATACTTTCATCCAGGAGTGTGGGACTCGCTGAAGAACAGAATACCCACTAAAACCCAGTGGCACCCTCGGTGTCCTGATCAGAAGTACCAGAGATTCAGTGGGGACATTGCGCTCTGGGACTCCGGACATCGTCTGTTACGACCATTCAGAATGGATGGAGACTCGCAAAGGCACGTCTCCTGGCTCCCTGCCTCCTCTTACGGATAGAGGTGGCCTTAGCTGCAGGTTCCCTCTCCTTCTCTGATGCTTCCTTCTGTGAGATGACATTCTCACAAAAGGAAGACACCATCCGCCAACCACTTTCACTGCTGAGCATATAGCCGACTATGCTCATCAGCGAGAGCTCACCGCCAACGAGAGACATCAATGGTGGCCGTTGAGGCCCCCAAGCCGGGCATTCTGCCACAGTATGATGAGATGTGTCCATGAGGGCTCCACACTCATAACAGGTGGGTGAGTTCTCACGCCCAACTATCTGGTGAAAGTACTTATCAAAGCATCCGTGCCCAGTACCTGCACCAGTCTAAACGAGAGAGATCCGCGCTTCCTTTCATAACCACTGCTCGAAGTGGGGTAGGATTGCTTCCACCGTAACAATACCCGCAGATGGAGAACCAAGATCCTCTTTCTACTCAGTCATAGGAGAGAGGGTTTTTAGAGCATAGACCCTCCACGCTACTCCACTGCAAATTAGTAAGTATAGTACACATGTGCACTCTCTATTCCTTCACTTCCAGAGAGAGATTAGGCGTAGAACCGATAGCGTAACGTGCTCTCCGAGGCACGGGGGTAAAAGCACACCGTCAATTTCCTAACTTCGGAAAGAACACGAAATTTTCATTGTTGTATTCAGCTGTTCTGGTAATAGAACTCAAGACACATGGCTGTAGCCCAACAAGGATAATTACTATCAGTTGTACTAATTCAATTAATAAATTATAAGAAGTTTTCAGCTCTTCATGTGTCTGCGTTTGGAGCCAATACAATTCATTGTAACATAATACTTTCTTGCTCTTTGCACTGCGGGTAGATTGAAATTTGGTTAGTTATATAGAGTGTGGCTAGTCGAAACTTGCTACCGAGGCCAACTAGTTTACCCGAAGCTAAATTGGTTAAACACACTTCTGGTAACTTGGTCACTCGCTTTTACAATTCGGCGGTCTGAGTTTATTACATTGGGATCAAAATTTATTTGGGCAATGGAAAATATTGGCATAAAGGTTAAATGACTATGAATTAATATATAAAATCAATTCCTACACCTAGCAAGGACTTGTTGAAATCATTATACCGAAAAACTTTTAAAGCTTTTACGTGAGCTTTTGTCAGTGTCTTCTCAGTGCGATTGTTAACCTGTACTAGTGTTAAATTCTTTACAGAAGTCTTTTAAGCCTACTAGATCTATTTAAATTTGATACAGTTGATTCCGGGAGTAATTTTGGGATGTCTAGCCTTTTTTTCGCTGGGAAATGCCTTTACGAACCCCGGAAGAAGAAAAAATCCTTCCATTCGAGAGTGTGGGACTCGCTGAAGTAACCAGAACACCCAAAAAAAGCGAGCGAATCCCTACTCCTCCTTGAGATGAGATCCACAAGTGGTCCCATTTCGCACTCCACTCTTGTGACCTGGAAAGTTTAAATCTTGATTCTTTCCAATCCATTGCGCTTTTCAGTAAACAAAACCATCATGAGGAAACCTTCACAATGCGGGAGTAATTTCGGGGTATTTATAGACTACCAGCCCGTAGTGGAGCAGCGTGATGGGTCTATCTTATAGAACCCGCTCTGCTATGAGTAAGGAGGCCTGTGCGAAATAGTGGCTTTTGCTTTTCTAATGTGTTCGTGTTCGGATCACATCAACTTTTGTGTTTTATGTATCTTATTACTTTTAAGTGTTGTCTTGCAATATTGAAACTAAATGGAAATGAAGTTATTACTGCGTCTGCGATGGGATTAGGATTATTAAATCGGCCTCGCTTCGGAACTTGGCTCCGTAGCCAAAGAGTTTAGCCGATGCAAGCTCAATTGATAAAGTATACATCTGGTATTTTCACTATTTGCTCTTACGGTTCCGCTTTAGTTAATTATACTGATCATGGAAGTGAATTTTCTGTATAATTTATTTCTTGGTATAGTTAAAGACAAAGATTATTAATGCTTTTTGTGTCATTTTTGTTTATATTTTCCCTATTACTTAAAGCCACTAATTAAAAAAAGGGGAAAATAATTTACAATATGCTTAAGATTAGAGCAGATAGTAGAATTAACAAATTTACTATTTAAAAGCGTGGGATCTAATATCATCATTCGATGACCGACAGGTAGAGGCTATGACCTTTTTGTGGTAATCAAATTACTTGTTCTCTCTTATGTAACGCAAAAGATATTGGATGGGTCAGCTAGTATGTAATTTACATTTTCATATCGATGTTATCAAATTTTGTATAAAAAGGAAAAATGTATTAATGTAATTTAAAAGGTAAATAATTTTATGTCGGTCTCGTTGGTTTAATGATTCTATTACTCCCTCTATACAATTATTCAATACAATATAACATATTTGATATAAGAATAGAATTAAAGTTATGACACTGACACATTATTCAATACAATATAACATATTTGACATAAGAACAGAATGAAATTTAATGACACTGACATATTATTCAATATAATATAACATATTTGACATAAGTTAACAAACTAAATATTTATTATGTAATTTCTAAGTTAATACAAATTTTATAGAAGTTGAAATAAAGACTTTATTATTATTTATTTATTATTACTCCCTCCGCAAGTAAAAGTTGTTTAACCACAAGATAAATTTAGGATATTGTATCTTCCAATTTTTCCAGACTAATGGGAGGGTTCGGCCTTAAATGGCTACCACCAAAATGTACCGCTAAATAAAAAGATGGAGTTAAAGTATAATAGTAACAACTTTATTCGGTCATAAAAAAGAAAAATACGCAATTAAAATACCCAGGACCCCTAAACAAGGTAAGCCCGCGACTTTCCAGTTTTACAATATATTATATTGTAAAACTGGAAAATAGTTTTCAAAATTAAGAGAAAAATATAAAATGAATACTTAATTTCAAACTAATCCTAAACTAAATAATTAATGTATGGGTGTGAAAGTGTATGTGTGGATGTGTGTGTGAATGGGTAATAAGATTAACATATTCTCTGTCGCATTATAGTCTAGATTATAAAGAAAGTTTTTAAATTTTTTTTTTCAGTGTATGACTGTTTAATTTTATAATATGTGCAGCTTTGTTTATTTTATTATCATCAATTTAGATATATAGGTAAATTGACGTGTTGCAAAGGCTTTTTGTCCAATGTACTTATTGTAGAGGTTGTAGTGCGTTGTGGGTTCTGGGATTATTTGTCTTTTATGGGGCCGAGTTTCATAACTTTCTATGTATAATTGACGTACAGTAAGTAATTCAGTTCCTTTATAGAGTTCCTGTATTAGAAAGTTTCGTGGTTTTTGTGGCATTGCCTTTGTAACGGATATTTTTGCACGTTCTTCTTCAATCATGTGCGACTTGGATGCGCTTCCCCAGACAGAAATGCCATATATCACCAAAGACTGATATATCGATTTATTAGGTTTAAAGACATTTATTCTCAAAAGAATACCGAATTCACTTAATGAGAAATTAACAAATAAACAATAAAAGTATATGTACGTTATGTGTGATACAGAGCAAATCTTAAAAGTAGGTTATTTAAACATTCAGATATTTAAATGGCGTGTTTACCAAGCATTTTGACAATATGTGTTAAGTTTTTTCTTAAATGCTGTAAACGATTTCTCACAGAAAATGTCTTTCGGTAGGCTGTTATATAGTAGTGCTCCCTCAACCTGTATAGTTTTACTGCCATATTTAGTTCTCGTTTTCGGTATGCGTAATTTATATCTATTTCTTGTATTTAAAAAGTAATTTGGGTATGTGTAGCTTCGGTGAGTATTTTCCTAATTAAGATGCATATTTTAAATTTGTTTAACTGAGTAATGGAAAGCACATTAGTTTATTTTATAAAGGTCTTCAGTTGGAAAGCGATAATTTTATTGATAGAGTTTATCTACTCCTAGGTATTTTATGGTAGACTCTTTGACTTTTTTTTTTCTCGCTGGGAAATGCATTTGCGCACCCCTGCCACCAGGCAGGGAGTGTGGGACTCACCGGCAAGGCCAGAATACCCACTAAAACCCAGCGACACCCTCCTCACCCTGAATGTGGAGTGTCAGAGGCTCCCTTGCGCATTCACTCTGACACTCCCGGGTGAACCGACTGAGGATGTTCAAGGAGGAGACAAGAGGCGTTCGTAAAGACGCCTCCTGCCACCCAGCCTCCTCCTCCTTAGGGGAGCAGCATCCGCTGCAGCTTCTCGTACTCGCTCCATTGCCTCCTTCAGAGAAATGACGGCTTCGCAGAAGGAGGCAACTGCATTCCATCCTATCTCACTGTCAAGCATGGCGCCCACTACACTTGGCAGTGAGAGATCCGCTCCGATGAGGGACATCAGTGGATGTCGCTGTGGTCCCCAAGCCGGACATTCTGCCATAGTGTGGGTCGCCGTATCGGCAGGCGCACCACACTGATGGCAGATAGAGGACTCTTCCCGTCGTGCTATCTGATGCAAGTACTTTCCGAAACATCCGTGTCCGGTCAGTACTTGCACCAGCCTAAAGGTAAGCGATCCGTGCCGCCTATCTAACCATTGTTCGAGGCGAGGACGGATCGCCTCCACCGTGATCGCACCCGCACTTGGAGACTCGAGAAGCTCCTTCCAAGCTTGAATCAGGACCCTGTCGGCAAGGGCCCTGACTCTTTGGACCTCGACAAATTCGAGACGGTCACCTCCAGACCTTACGGCAACCCTGCTCTGGTAAGTTGCCGCCAGTGCTTCCGCCTGCAATTCCCACGGGGGATCACCCGCCAAGAGTGTCGCCGCCGTCCAAGACACGGTACGGTACGCTCGTATCCCCCTGACCGCTATTATCCTTTGCGCTCTCCGCAAAAGGGATTTATTTTGAACGGTCAGAGAGTTTACCCATACTGGTGCGCCGTATAGTGCCATACTCTTCATGACTCCGGCATAAAGATTTCTGCAGGGCGATCCCGGTCCTCCCACGTTGGGCAGTAACCTACCCAGTGCGGCAGCATAGTTCACGAGGCGAGGGGTCAGCTGAGCAAAATGCGCCCGAAAACGCCATTGACCGTCCAAAATTAGGCCCAAATATTTCATTTGAGCCTTTACCTCAATCAGCGCACCTCCTAAAGACAAAGTCGCCCCACGTGGAGGACCCCTGCGAGGTCCGTGGAAGAGCAGACTTTCTGTCTTGGTAGCGGAAATTTCCAGACCCAAGCTACGAACTCTGTCCATGACCAAATTACCTCCGACTTCGGCAAGCTGAGCTACCTCCTCAAAGTTCTTCCCTTGTGCAGTGACGAGAGTGTCGTCCGCGTAACATAACACCCTCATCCTCGGAAGAACTGGACACCGCAGGATCCAGTCGTAGCCAACGTTCCACAATACAGGCCCCAGTACAGACCCTTGAGGGACCCCACGTGAAACCCAGTGTCGGAACAAACGTCCACCGCTCTCCCACAAAACTTCTCTGTCCTGGAGGTATGCGCTCAATAGTCTCTCGAGATATGAAGGCACTCTGTGGTATCTAAGTGCCTTTAAAATTGTCTCATGAGGGAGGCTATTGAAGGCATTTGCAATATCTAGGGAAACCGCCAGGACAACCTCTCCTTTTTCGACCGCGTCTGCTCTCAATTTACGCAGGGACTCAAGAGCATCTATGGTGGAGCGTCCTCTCCGAAAACCGAACTGAGAGTCCGATAAATTGGGCCCCACTTCCTCGAGGTGCTTAATGAGACGGACGGCGAGGACCTTCTCAAAGGCTTTGCCCACCTCGTTAAGGAGAATGATCGGTCTATATGCAGACGAGGAGTCCAATGGACGATCTCCCTTTCGCAAAAGGCACATCCTCCCGACCTTACAGGCTTTTGGAAACTGTCCCACAATAAGGCATTCATCTAAGAGTTCCCAAAACCACCTACCCAGGTACTTCATGGCAAGAAACAGAACCTTGCCTGGAATACCATCAGGGCCCGGCGCGGTCTTCCTGGTCCTCAGGCGTTCGAGGATCAGGTCCATTTCTTGACTGGGCATTCACAGAAACAGTCATTTTGTGGAATCACGCATTTGTGATACTGAAGCAGATATATTTTGTTTTCTGTGGATAAATGGTAAGAAAGTTCTGCTCCATTAGTTCTGTAATTTTACTTAATCCACTTTCTGCAATTTTACGAATTTTATCCCAAGTATCTCCATTTATGACTACTGTATCATCAGCTAAAGCAATTAACTCGTATTATTTACGTTTACATTAGAGATGTCATTTACATTGGCTAATGAAGTTGGAGCGTGTTGCCTTGCCTGTATGATAATGTGTAGAAACCACGAAGAAGAAAACTACCTCGTAACTGGTCAGTGCGTATTCATCTTATTTTGTAACAACGCCTCCTATTACATGAGATCACAATTAAGTACCATCAGACAGCAATAGCAGAAATGTGTTTAAATAAACATAGCATCCTGTTGCGACATTATTAACTATAGTACAGCTAAACCATAAAAGCGGCTAGACGAGTTAACTGAAGTACATTTAACCAAATTTGTCTGCATCGGCTAAACTAGTTGGCTACCGAGCCAAACTCCGATACAGTGTAGCGTATTAGGGCTTTACTTTCTTGCTGACCATATAATATACTGGGAAATTCAAAATGGAAAATTTATATACCTAAGTAACTTAGTCAAACTTAACCATCGAGGTACCACTAACGGTTAGAGAAGTCCAGTTATTTTTTCCTTTTCTTTATACTGTGTATTTTTTTATATCATATCTTTTGTGTATATATTTTCAGAATCTATCTATAGATGTATTGATATTTATGTATATAATATTTATATTATATGTAATATCTTATATAGTTATAAACAAAAAATTATTTTTATATATATTATATTTAAGTTTCTGGCGCTGTTCTGCCTTATTATTAATTTTAGTCTGCTTCTTTACATAATAAGGTTGTCTGGAAGAGATTGCTTGTAGCAATAAGACCGCCTTTGCACGCTGTAATTATAGTAATAAGTATCTTAGTTAATGTCTTTTTAATTTTATCTTATGTGCAATAAAGTGTTTTCTTCCTCTCTCTCTAATCGTTGGAAATTTTCAAAAATTTGAAGGTATTCATTGATATATCATATTTTTAAAACGTTTTTTAAAATATTTTTAAATACTTTACTACCAATATATATATAATATATACTTTTTTTTTAATACTATCGTCTGTCTTCGTTTTTGAACGCGTTTTCCTAATATCTTTATATAGTCTTGTGTGTATCTGTTTATAAGTATAAATGCGCAGCCTCGGATGTGGCATTACAATCTTAGGTTTTATATGCCATAATGTGGATAGTCGAGCGAGGATATCAACGATGGGTATTTCAATAAAATATTCCACGATTCTATTAGTTCCATCTTTATTAATTTCACTATAATAAATTAACACTCAATTTTAGATGATAAACAAAGTATAACTAGATTTAAAACATTCCACCAGAACACCAAACACCAAAAAGTTTATTGCGCTTTCGTAGATTTAGAAAAGGCC
>JACTOM010000931.1:3261351-3283123 GCA_015832385.1 Elymnias hypermnestra | reverse complement strand
GTTGGGTATGGCAGAAGAATCACAAAAGTAAAATAAATGCGGTAGAGATGAGAGCGTTGAGAAGCATGAGTGGATTAAAACTGAGTGACAGAGTAAGAAATAGTGTGATAAGAGAACGTTGTGGTATAAAAGAAGACGTAGTGACTAAAATTGAGAAAGGTATGCTTAGATGGTTTGGGCATGTAGAGAGAATGAATGAAAGGAGATTGACAAAAAGGATTTATGAGTCAAGAGTGAATGCGAAAGTTGGAAGGGGAAGACCAAGGCGAACGTTCCTGGACCAAATCCAGGACATTTTAAATAAGAGTCAGGTCAAGAGTACTCTAAACCGACGAACTTGTATGAAAGGTTTAATGAGAATGTAAGAAGCGAAGGAGATATGCAAGGATCGTGGCAAGTGGAAGGATGTTGTCTCTGCCTACCCCTATGGGAATGGGGCGTGATGTTATGTAAGTATGTATTAAATATATATTTCGACGGAACTAAGTTTACTTGCCAGAGTCTTAATATGGGCGCCCCACTGACTGCCTCATTGGTCTAGTGGTTAGCGTGTTCGACTACAGACATGAGGTCCTGGGTTCGAGGCCCGGGTCGGGCCAATTCAAAAATCAATATTGAGTTTTCTATTAAGATTTTCTCAATATTTGCCTGAAGTTGGGAACTTGGCGGTGTAATCCTCCCCCGTGCCTCGGAGAGCACGTTAAGCCGTCGGTCCTGCGACCGGTCTCTCTCCGGATGTGTCGGATTACCGACACATCAGACTATGAGAGTGAAGGAATAGAGAGGGCATTTGTGTACTATGCCTGCCAATCCGCAGTGGAGCAGCGTGGTGGGTGTATGCTCTAAAAAACCTCTCTCTTCGGAGTGAGGAGGCCTGTGCCCAGCAGTGGGACGTTAATGGGCAGCTACTTACTTTTTACTTACTTACTGAAGCCCAGAAAATAATGTTATACCTAAGAATACTGTAGAATTAACTTTCTCTACAGGAATATCATTAATTCCAATATTTGTACACATTTATTTTGTATGTATTAATATCATGTTTTTTAAAGAATCATGTTTTATGATGAGAAAGTATGACCGAGTTTTATAAATAGAGGAATATTAATTATAAAAACGTCCAAATGTAAGTTGATTCTGAAAAGGGACCCTCTAAGGTTTTTTTGTACGAGTTCTATTATATATCTATTGTATATATAAAGAATTTCCACATATTTCCACATGACCTGAAGCTATGATGATGACACTGTTGGAGACAGCTAGTCTTTCTAATTTTAGTGTAAACTAAAAGTATAAGATACATATCTTAACACTTACATTAAACTTGTAAAGGTGAAGTGTTTGTTTATAAACTTGGTCGTAAGAGTGTCTGGAATGTTGCAAAATAGCTTTTTACATTTGTAGGACCTGTTAATTGTGATTGGAAGACGGGCAGTAATTTTTTCAGTATGTAAGTAAAATTACTCCAAAATCTATATAGATAAAATGATTTTTTTCTAGCTACGTCCATAACATGATAACCGTCAAATTGGGCATATTATAAAGGATATATGTGAAAATGGTTCTATGCTGTTTTCATTGTGAAGGTGGTTTTTCCATATTACCACGGGTTTGGAATATACACGGTTAACGACACGGGTAACAGGTAATATATTACAACGTTGGCGGGTTTGCTAGTCATACTTACGTAAATATAAAGGAAAATGAATAACATGAAAGGAGGTCGTACTAAAATAGAGTTAAAAAACCTAGTTTAGTTAGACCAAAGTAAACGAGATGTGTCTTCTGTAAAAAAAGGCACAAAGGGTCTAAAATTGCGAGTGCTGAAGTTTGAGCTCGACTTCCCCTCAGGCAATCGTCTAGAATTTTTAACCAGTTGCTTGAACAAGTCTTAACTATTGTGAGGACCACAGATCATATTTAACTGGATGAGATGCAATTAAAATTACGAAGAAATATTTTTTATTTCTTACTAGCTGATTAGAGGTGGGTGTAGGAAGATGAAAAATGTTTTGCAGTCTATTATCAAACCTACCAATTATACACAAAAATTTTATAGAAACCGATGAAGCCGTTTTTGAGGAATACGATAATGAACACTTGTCACAAATATGTTACCATTTGACCAACTAACGAAGACTGAAATTGTTACTCTTGTCCTGTAGCGATTGAAATATTGTAATAGCTTGATGATAGTGCTGTAATTATATAAGGGGAAAAAGTAATAATTAAAGTGTTTTAATGTGAATTCAATGATATTATATCTGAGAGATCTACATCAATCTTATCATCGGCCTGGTGGTGGTAACGCAGTCTAAGATGGTTGCGTGTTAACTTGGTGAGTGGTAATTAATCTCTTAATGATTTTTACAACGATTTTGACGATAATGTGATAACTAGCCACCGCTAAAGCCACTCACGGGTCCAGATCCAGGACCTCTGATAATTTTATCTACTTTATTAAACAATTAAAAAACAACATGTAAAATGTAGTGTAATCCTATGAGTACTCATTTCGATAGCAGGCCAAATTTAGATAATTATATATTCTTATTTTTGGGCTGACTAGACAGCTCCTCCAAATAACTAAGCAAAGAAAAGTCGCCTACCTGAGCCACATTGCGCCATGATCAACCTCTTCCAGCTTATAATTATGAGTAAGAGAGCGTTGGCTGAAGGAAAAAACATGGCTGCGAAACGTCGGGGAATTGACAGGCATCGTGACTGGGGAGCTGACACCCGACTTAATGGAGAGGCACCATAAGAAGAAGAAGAAGTTAAAACGTAGCCATCGTTGCCAGCCACAAGATTAATCTAATCCCTAGATATCACCGAATTCACATTGCAACACTTTAATTATTATTCTTTCCTCTAGTATATTTTCAACATTATCACATAATTAAGCTAGTACAATAAGATAATTTTTCTTATTTGTCTAAATTTCAAGTGGAGAGAGTCTTCGGCCTTTTTAGTTATCATCATACCAGCAAATATGTTGCCGTGTAGGAACTTTAATAGGTAAACAGTTTACCGCTTAATTGTTATTACATGTGAAGGTAAGTGATGATATAGTCTAAGATTGATGCGCTTACATTTTGTAAGAGGTAATTTACTCTTTATGGTTTCTACACTCACTCTCACTAATCCAGACTTAGACAAATTAGAAAATAGTGTCCTAAATTCATCCTACTATGGCTTGAACCCAGAACCTTGACAAGCAAAGCGAGTACACAGACCACTGCACCTACGATCCAGAAAGACTAGATCCTCACCTCTTTTTTTTCGACGCTGGGAAATGCATTTACGCACCTCGGGTAGGAAATGTGGGACTCACTGAAAGATCAGAATACCTACTAAAACTCAGCGGAACCCTCGACATCCCTGAGTGGAGAACCAGAGATACGAGTACACAATCCACTCTGGTACCCCGGATGTAGCCGTCCATATCAGTAGTTTATGGAAGGGGAAGAAGATGCGCAAATCTACGCATCCTGCTTCTCCGCATCCTTCGTCGGATAGGTGGAGCGCCGATGACATTCTGTTTCGCTCTCTCCGAAGCCTCCTGCAGCAACATTACGAATTCACAGAAGGTAGCGACTGCCCTCCAGCCCGTCTCGTTAGCAAGCATTGCACCAACTATGCTCACCAACGAGAGGTTCCCTCCAATCAGTGACATCAAGACGTGTTGCTGAGGTCCCCATGCGGAACCCTTTGCCATTGTGTGATACGCCAAATCTGTAGAACCACCACACCCGTGGCAGACGGCCGATTACTCACAGCCGACAATCTGATGCAGGTATTTACCAAAACAACCGTGTCCGGTTAACACCTGCATCAGTCTGTAAGAGAGCGATCCGTGCCCTCTGGCTAATCATTTCTCCAGGAAGGGACGGATCGCCTCGACAATGGCTACACCTGCATTTGGGGATCCGAGATCGTCCTTCCACCGTTAGATTAAGGCGTTATCCGAGTGGGCCCATGACTGAGCCTGATAGACGGCTGCAAGATCTTCCGCCCGTAGCTTTCATGGGTGATCGCCTGCCAGGGGTGTTGCCGCTGTCCACGATAACTAGATCCTCACCTACCACTAAGTGAGATTATAGTCAAGTGCTATGCTGTCAAAAGTGCAGCTAAAAGCAGTAACAAATTAAAAGTGCGTGCTTACAATGTACACAGGTCATAAGTGCAACTTCTTTGGCAACCCAATTTTTAAGTCTTGCTTATATCTATACAAATGTAAAACTTTAGATTTAGGAGACTTAGAGGGATGGAAAAAGGAAAATGTGTTAGGAATTGTCATTAAAATATTCAAAGTGTTGAAGCAAATATTCATATAAAAAATTTATTGAAATCTCAAATGAGGAATTGTAAATAAAAATGCCACGTGTTTTGTTAATGTATTATAAATTATTAATTATTTTTGTTTTTGATTTGAAATTTATAAAAGAGAATTTAGAAAAAATATATTTTATATTTTATGAAAAACACATATCAAATTATTAAATAACGAGTGGTAAATTAATGTGCCAGATAGTATTTGTAATTATTAAAACGACCTAACCTTCAAACGAATGAGCATAATAAAAAACGCTGCACATCTTCGTGATGCCAATCATGCGTTTCATCCGTAAAAAAATTACCCTCACGTGCACAAAGAAAAGTTTCACTTCAAAAAAGAACAATTTTTAAACAGTAAATGTATGTTTTCCTGCGGCTTCTAGGTAACTTATTCTTTGATAAATGTCGTAATGATAGTTATTTTTTTCGCTTCATCACTTCATCACAAGAATTTTAAAAGGGTCCTAATTATAACAGCTTTTTTTAAACTTTTAAAGCACGTCTTGTAATAAAATCTTTAATTATTCCTTGCCAATTTTCTTTGACAACTTGATGCTCAAATTATTAATTAAAATTAAAATAATAATTTATTTTATTAGCAGGAATGTCTAGATTAGAGTTAGGCCATATCTTTATATATGTTATTTTGCATGTGTATATGTAACTCAAATCTTTCAAAGGGACTGGACCGATTATTTGAAGGGGAATTAAGGTTGGATAAGTTTCCCCCATTTCCATAGGATCAACAACTATTCCGGTGACACAACCGAGCATATCCAATAACTTTGTTCTGTTTAATAATTAACAACACATTTCTCTTGATAACGATATTAAAAATATTGTCTGACAATCTAACTACTGTCTAATGTAAATGTTTCTAACTATATACTAATAAATATAATAAAGTTTCAAAGCTATTCTTAAACATAAAATACTAAACCTTTATAGTCCGGTCAATTAAGACAAAAATAGTGATAAAATAAAGAAAATTTCAACAGAGCCAAATCTTCGTAGAGACCTTAGATTCACCACAAGGAATAAAGCGTCAAAAGTCCCCATCAGTCACATGTGTGCTAAGGGACTTATTCGGGGCCCACTGTCAAAATTTTAGGTTTTTTGGATTTTTCTCGAAAACGATATGTTTAATCGAAAAAGTACTTCAGAGCAAAGTTGTAGATCTTAAAATTCTCTAAAAAAATGATCTTTATGATTTTTTCTCTAAGACGCACTATTTCCCAGATTGCGATGATTTCAGCCACGAAGACACCGATCGTATGGCAGTGGAAAGTGTACTAAAATTCTTAGATTGACATTTTTTAATTCGTTATATCTTGTGAATGGAATGTCCGGTTTTAATAATTTAATACTTATTTTACAGGTATTGAAACGGTGTTTAATATTATTTAATTTAATAGGATAAAGATTAATACAGAGATCTGAATAAATTGGTTTGATTATTGTCGTCTGTATTATTAACTTTTAAACTGTAAAGTAGTTATAGTGGCATAACTGCAGTAGTTAAACATATGGCATTGCTGAATTTCTGTAGATATTAATACGTTTTATAATACTGTAGAACATTTTATTATTCTATCATCAATAGTTTCCGCATCGCAAACGATGACAGATTTTTTTTGCCTATATTTTCAACACTTTGGTTACATTAATTTATTTTTATTAGGGATTCCTATTTCTTTTTGAGAAAGCAATATAGCCTATGTCATTCAGTGAAAATGCAGCTTTCTATTGATGTAATGTTTTTTGAAATCGGTCTAGTAGTTTTTGCGTGAAAATGTTACAAACATACAAAAACACAAATATTTCCTCTTTATAATATTAGTTTAGATAATGACGACGAGGCGATTCCTTATTGCTTTAAGCAATCACTGTCAGACAATCCTAGTCGAAATTAACACTAGTAATTGAATACACAGATAGTGTATTTACTGATAGATAATAGATATTTGAAAAATTGACATAATTGACCTTTATATTATTAAGCAACTCGAAAAGAGACGTAATCAAATCGCCTTCATTTCATCCGGCGATTGCCATTTGATCTCGGGAGATGTTACAAATGAGGAGAAAATGATTTGTGTTGGCCGAATGAAAATTACACGGGAATATCAAAAAGATCTTTCCGTCTACGAATTTATTTCCGACTTTGATTTATTTTGCTCCGAAAATAATAAGGTTAGGACCTTTTAACGACCTTATTGGAGTTATATTGCAAGACCCTTGACGTAACAAAGGTGCTGCTTTCGGGACATTATACAATAATGACAAGTTAGTCTTATATCTTTCCCAAAACATTATACGAGCGACATTTCTTGTTTGTCCATATTTTTTTTATTAACTAAATATAAATAATAGTTATCTGCCAATAAAATTCCCATCAAAAGAAGTCTAATTGCTGCGGATATAAAAGAGAAAGCAGACAGGGACACATACAAACAGATACAAACAAGTACCGTAATCTTTATATATATAGAATTCTTACGTGAGTGTATATATAACTAAACTCTTCCTAAACGTCTGGATCGATTTTGCTGAAATTCTTTGTCTTCACGTGGATTCGTGAATAGTTTATATGAGAGGTTTCCAAACTTTATTTTCATTTCGGAATTTTTCTGGTTCTAGTGGACCCCTTAGTAAAGACCAAAGTCTTCGAACAGCGCGTGTTGCCAGTGATGACCTACGGCTCTGAGACGTGGTCGCTGACTATGGGCCACATGCGGAAGTTCAGAGTCACTCAGCGTGCGATGGAGAGGGCTATGCTCGGAGTTTGTCTACGTGATCGAATCAGAAATGAAGAGATCCGTAGTACAACCAAAGTCAGCAATATAGCCCTACGAATCGCGAACCTGAATTGGCAATGGGCGGGGCACATAGTCCAACGATCCGATGGACGTTGGGGTTTAAAGGAGCTGGAATGGCGACAATGTAGGCAGACTCCCCACAAGGTGGACCGATGATATAAAGAGGGTCGCCGGTAGTCGCTGGAGCCAGACGGCGAAAGAACAGGCCTTGTGGACGTCATTACGTGAGACCTATGTCCAACAGTGGACGTCCATCGGTTGAAGCGACGACGACGACGACGAGTGGAGCCCCTGTTGGTTCAATATTACAATATTCCCAAAACTAAACTGAAAATACACCAATTTTCATCGACCCTCCCTTACTAATTGTGCTCCCCTTTTTCTTTATCACGGCAAAGTATACTCCCACCAAGTCTCTCGTGGAACCCTAGGAATCCACCTACACCGCTTTGGGAGTCACTGGTTTAGATTGACAATTAGATCCGATAAATAACTAATTTACCCATATCTCCACGGGATTATGATTTACGTGGGTAGCGCCACCGGGCACAGCTATTTTATATAAGTTAAAATCAACAGCGCAGACTGTGTCGATAAGTCACAGGACGGCGGCGTTCTCGACAGTTCTCGAGTAACAGCCCGCCAGGACGGTCGACTATTGAAACTGTCCTTTTACTGTTAATGTGTTTGTGTGATTTGATATCGGAAACATTCAGTGATTGGACATTATAATCTGAGTTAATAAAGTTTTTAATTGGACTTGCATAACCCACCGACGCCCACACTTTGGAGGTTGAATTATGGACCCCACTAATGAAAATGTCGGCAGGAACAATTATAT
This sequence comes from Elymnias hypermnestra, assembly GCA_015832385.1. Taxonomy (NCBI): domain Eukaryota; kingdom Metazoa; phylum Arthropoda; class Insecta; order Lepidoptera; family Nymphalidae; genus Elymnias; species Elymnias hypermnestra. The sequence goes on along the minus strand of JACTOM010000931.1, from coordinate 3,275,125 downwards.
AATTAAACAATATTAATAATTTTGAATAATTTTCCTTATTAATTTAAACGTAAAGTACGGCATTCAATTAACCTTATTAATATTATTCTTAAATTCCTATTATTAATTTAAACTCTCCGGGTCTTAGTCAAATTTTCCATCATTAGTAAAACACCTTTTACTCTTCCAGTCAAATTCCAATACAGTTCATTAATTACTTCTACTTTGCTATTTGTAGTGCGCCATCAAAGGAAGGATTAAGAGTTATAAAGGTTTTTCTATACTCACGTAAAAGGTTAACAATTGTAATGAATTTAAGAAGTTTTTGCTTGACAAATATTGAATACTCAATTAGTTCGACATGATTACAGTTCTTCAAAAATTATATCTCACTCTTTGCTCTTCTCGAGCCATAAATAGCAAAGAACCACACTCTCTTGCGAGACCATCAGTTATACTTCCTTCTAAAACTCCCCACTCGAAAAATAATAAATCACAGTCGAATTTAAAATAACTTCAAACGGAAGTTGTTCTACACATAGGACAAGTTCCTGGATAGCATTAAAGTAAAGTTTTACTCATATAATTACAAAGACCACCACCTAATATAAAAACAGCAATAGTAATCTTACAAATATAATAACAGTGATCTCTTACACGAAGGAATTGGCTTTAATTTTTAATTTGGATTATAAATATAACGTGATAATGTTTTAAAAAAAATACCAGCACATTAACTAACAAATTTTATTCCTTACATTATTAATAAGATTTAAGGCAGTTTAATTTATTTTATTTGATTCATTATTGTTTAATTTCATTTCATTTAATTTTATTTTGATAAATTTAAATTTAATTGAATTTTTATATCAAAGTGTATTTGCACCTAACATAGTCATAAGTTTGTAAACTAACAATTTGAGTCTTATGTTGCTCTTAATAAAAAATTATTATTATAATTAAATATATACACAACTTTCACTATTTACACAACATGCACTATTATATTACACAAAAGGCAGAGTACAAGAGGCGGTCGTAGGCGCTTGGCAGCGATCTCTACTAGACAACCTTTGGTACAGGAGTCGTTATAGCAGAACATAGTGGGAGGTGTATTTTCATACATGTATGAATGAAGAGATCCGTAGTAGAACCAGAGTCACCGACATAGTCCTGCGAATCGCGAACCTGAAGTGGCAATGGGCGGGGCACATAGTCCGAAGGACCGATGGACGTTGGGGGCCAAAGGTGCTGGAGTGGCGACCCCGCACCGGACGGCGCAGTGTAGGGAGACCCCCCACAAGGTGGACCGACGACATAAAGAGGGTCGCCGGTAGCCGCTGGAGCCAGGCGGCGCAAGATCGGGCCTTGTGGACGTCATTACGTGAGACCTATGTCCAGCAGTGGACGTCCATCGGTTGAAGCGACGACGACGACGACGACGATGAATATCGTTATTTGTCTCATAAATAGACTAAGAAACACAATATATGTAATAAATTAAATATAAAAACAAGTTAGCACTATTTCTCCTGAAACAACCGCACCATAAGGCAGTACGAGAACCTCTGATCACACAATTGTCCTGCTCGTTAATTTTACCTCGTATTACATAACATTTTGTAATATTGCATAATACTTTTTGTAATTTTGAGTGTTGCCACTATATTGCCCGTTAATTCACAATATTCTAGAGCTATCAAGGTTCGTCGTCGTCGCTTCAACCGATGGACGTCCACTGCTGGACATGGGTCTCACGTATTAACACAAGGCCCGATTTTGCGCCGCCTGGCTCCAGCGGCTACCGTCGACCCACTTTATATCATCGGTCCACCTTGTGGGGATCTGCCTACACTGCGCCGTCCGGTGCGGGGTCGCCACTCCAACACCTTCGGCCCCCAACGTCCATCGGTCCTTCGGACTATGTGCCCCGCCCAATGTTACTTCAGGTTCGCGATTCGTAGGGCTATGTAGGTGACTCTGGTTCTACTACGGATCTCTTCATTTCTGATTCGATCAGTAGAGAAACTCCGAGCATAGCCCTCTCCATCGCACGCTGAGTGACTCTGAGCTTCCGCATGAGGCTCATAGTCACCGACCTGCTATCAGTGTTGCCACTTACTAATTTATAGTCTAACACAAGGGTCACGTAAACTAACAATTGGCCATCGCCCACTCTCCTTTAAAGAGTTTATTAAAATAATATTTATATAAGGCGTCAGGAATTGCTTTCTCCCTGGCTGATGTAAAAATCTTTACGTCCCACAACGGGCTTCGCAAACAATGGCTGCTCGTTAATAACGGATATTTGACAGCGCGTCAGCAGTTGGTTTTGTTGATAATGAATATTTTTTTCATTTTGTTATTAACTTTTAGACGGCGAGTTGTTTGTAATTTTATATAAAAACTGATAAAGGAACAATTTTTGTAGCTTTATTGCGGTTTTACCCCATTGTTAATGATGAATTGCCACATTGGTCTAGTGGTTAGCATGTTTGGCCACAGACATGAAGTCCTGGATTCAAGTCCCGTGTCGGGCTAATTCAAAAATGGATATTGAGTTTTCTGTTACGATTTTCTCAATGTTAAGCCGTCAGTACTGCGCCTGATCTCTCTCCGGTCGTGTCGGATTCCCATCACGCCGGACTATGAGAGTGAAGGAATGCACAGTGTACTTGTGTACTATGCCTGCAAATCCGCAGTGAAGCAGCATGGTGGGTCTATGCTCTAAAAACCCTCTCTTATGCGAATGAGGAGGCCTGTGCCTTAATTAATGTGCTACTACTTACCTTACCTTTTATAATGTCCAATCACTTCAAGTTCACGGTAACAATTTACACAAAAACCTTAACACTAATAGCTAGGAACGCGACAGTTTCAATAGTCNGACTATGAGAGTGAAGGAATAGAGAGTGCACTTGTGTACTATGCCTACAAATCTGCAGTGAAGCAGCATGGTGGGTCTATGCTCTAAAAACCCTCTCTCATGCGAATGAGGAGGCCTGTGCCTTAATTAATGGGCTACTACTTAACTTACCTTTTATAATGTCCAATCACTTCAAGTTCACGGTAACAATTTACACAAAAACCTTAACACTAATAGCTAGGAACGCGACATTTTCAATAGTCAACCGCTCTGGAGGACCGTCACCCGAGAACTGGAGAGACGCGCGCCGGATTGTCGCTATTGACTCTGCCCCACGCCGATAGACAGATGGCGCCAGCGTTCGATAGATTATTGCACTCCGATATATATTATTTTATTTTATTTTTATCCATGTATTTTATACAGTCATATTAACTACTGTCTAATTGGTTTCCTTGATTTTGTCCCGCTACCTGATTTCTTTTACTAACAGTTTCCTTTACCCAAAGGTTATCTGTTAAGAGATTGCTTATGCAATTAAATCGCATTTGCTGATTCGTAAACCATTCGTTAAGTTTTCCTGTATTTTTTTCCTAACTAAATTTATGTCATTGTTAACTTCATATTTTTATAATATAGCCTATAGAAGTGTTGAAGGATGAAAGACGTTGATAATGCAATTATCAGTGTCAATCATAATACTTATCTGTGAGGGGGATAGTCCATAATATACTGACTCTATTTTTTAATACGTTTTGTCGTTTAAAGCTAGAAAACTATGTGCTTGTAAACATTTTGTGTATATCCCCCTGAATAAATACATCAATATCATCAAAAACGCTAAAGTATTCAGGAATATATATACATACATTAATTTAATGATTTCGTTAAGTAGCTTAAAATGACATGGGTTATAATGTTATTGCAATATTTAAAACTCACAGATGACATGTTTTGATCGCACTTTTTGCAAGTTAACACAAACAACGATCGTTAATATTGAATATTTGACAGCGTGTCAACAGAAGCTCGTTATTGATGGATATTTTTCGGCAAATATGCTATCAAATTTAAGTCACACTAAGAATACTTTCTTTATCGATGTTTTTCTATTTAATAACTGCTACTATTATAAAATAAATTGCTGCTTTGCAAGTCTACGTGTAGAGGGAATGGAATTTTCTTGGCTTTTGCATTAAATTATATAATATACTAGCAGTGGAAAATTTACTAAGTCGGATTATAGATTTATTTTTGTTAACATAATAGTTTTATTTCACTTAGTTTTTAATTACTGCCTTTCAGATTATTGGATACACATTTACATTAATAATCTAATCTACAGATTTTATTTTACTACAGATATATATCTAACTAATACATTTTTAAATTTATAACATCATTCACGTGGAATGTCCGAGATTGGCAAATATTTCAAGGACGTGGGTATCATTGGTATCCTTGGAATATGAGCTAACTCACCAGTCGCAGGCTCAGTTATAAGGGTCGCTACAATTTTCTATAGATTGAAATTCTTAAATTCGTTATATCTTTTGAATGGAATATCCGATTTTAATATTTTAAGAAGTATTTTACAGGTATTGAAATTAATAGGATAAGGAATAACAGGTATGAATAATATGGTTTGATTAATGTCGGCACTGTTATTCACTTTTAAAATGTAAAAAGTAGTTATAGTAGCCTATTTATAGTAGTTGGCCATATGGTATTCAGGACTTTTTTGTAGATATAAATACGTTATATAATATTAAAACACATTTTTTGTTCTATCTTCAATATTTTTCGCAGCGAACGCGATGCTATATTTTATGTGACCAATTTTTTCGCACCTTGGGTTACATTATTGCATTTTTATTGGGGATCCATATTTTTTTTTGAGAAATTAATTTAGCCTATGTCGCTCAGTGAAAACGCAGCTCTCTAATAGTATAATTTTTTTGATATTTATCCAGTAGTTTTTGTGTGAAAACATTACAAAAATACAAATGTAAATATATATATTTAGTTAAGATATATGCTTTATAATATTAGTTTATATATATATACTTGTGTGTCGTATTTTTTCTAAGTAAAATGCAACTTTGTAAATGACACGATAGTGTAGAGATGGTGTCAGACCCCTCGAGGGAAGCCAGTAGACAAGCTGGTATTAAATTTGGCTTTCATTCAGATGTGTGATATTTACACATTCATTTTGGTCACTAGAGTGGAATACGGCTAGGGAACCTCTAGTGACTTCACTCATGGATGAATAGGGATCTGGGTTTTAGTGGGTATTCTGTTATATATATGAATCCCACACTCCCGATTGGAAAAGTCTTTAATCGGGGGGCATAAAGGCATTTCCCAGCGCAAAAAAAGACAGTGTAGAGATTTTACAGGAAAACCGTTTAAAAATTAAATAACACTTTTAACAATTAACATCAACAAAGGAAATTACGTAACCGTCTCCTCTGTTGTTATGTATGGCCTATACTTCTATACGGATGAGAGTCTTGGACGATAAAAGAGGATTTCAGAAAACGTATAAAAGCATGTGAGATGTGGGCCTACCGACGCATGCTCAAAATCAGCTGGTCCCATAAAGTTGCCAACGAAGATGTCTTGCGACGAATGGATCGTCAGCGGGAACTTTGGACGACCGTCAAAAAGTAGAAGGTTGCGTATCTGGGGCAAGTTCTGATGCATGACAGGTGCGGACTCTTACAACTAATAATGATAGCCAAAGTGGCTAGCAAGAGGCGTATTGGTCGCAAGAGGAAGTCCTGGTTGCACAACATCAGAGAATGAACCGGGATCGCTAGTGCCGCTCAACTATTTAGCCTCGCAAGGGACAAACTCAAATATGAAGAACTGACTGCCATCTTTCGTTAGTCGGAGAGGCACATAAAGAAGAAGAAAGGAAATTATCTAGGGGTGTTCGTTTTTTAGTTTTATGTAAAACTAGCAGACCCGACAGACTTCATTCAGTCAAAAAGATTTGGTATATGGCAGAATTCAGTTTTACGAATGATTTTCGAAATGAAATTACAACAGTACTAAATATCTGTAGCTCTTACATTTTTTGCGACTAATCAATTTGGTCGCGTTGTGACTATTCAATTGATTTTGAACTTTGTGCAGCGGTAATAAAGTGCAAATTGACTCTTTGGCATTAGTAACACTCCTACATTGCTTAGACAACAGTAAGTACTTTTAATTTATTATGAACTTTATTGAATAACAATAAAGGTCAATTTGACTCTACATTTTAGTTAGAAAACATTTGTATGAGAAACCGAAAAGAGCTGTTTTTAAGGTTTTCCCCTGCAATTATTCGAATCTTTCTCGCCGTAAAAACCATCATTGGACTTTAAGAAACATTTAAAAAAGAAATGTCAAAATTGACCAAGGCGTTGTTGAGTTATGCGCTTACCGACACATTTTGCGATTCATTTTTATATTATAGATAAGGTAAATGAAAAAGAAATATTTTGTTTTGGACACATATTTCGCCTACTTTTACGTAATTCCAGTTTTCTATAAATTGCGCATCGACGACCTCACGAAATAAACTTTGTCTAAACAACATTTGGCGTCCATGTGTCTGCTACGATGTCGCCGAAAACAGTTTAATACCTGTAATATCGACCAAAGTTACCTTCCCTCAACAAGTATTATCTAATACTAACCTACTTTTAACCGCTTTTTGATTTTTATTGCACAAAAGCTCTCATTTTTGTGTGCTTAGACTATTTTGAAACACTTAAGATAATTTTACAATGTTGACGTGAAAAGTTCAAAGATCGTAAAAAAGCTGTTACAAGTGTTTGGAATCTGGAGTTTGATGTCTCATCTTCTATAACTGTCTAAGTTCAAACTATAGATTGTTTTATTGCTGAAAAATTAGCGTATGACTGTGATTACCCCTGTTGGTAAGTGATGATACAGTACAAGGTTGATGCGCGTTCATCTGATAAGAGACAATTGACCTTTTATGGTTTCTACACAGCATCGTACTGGAACACAAATTTCTTGCTTGGCCTAGGCAAATTAATATGCAATTTCCTAAATTCACGCTACTGGAGAATTTGTACCTGAGGTCTCAGTTACTAACACAAAAGCTTGATTATATTTTCGATAGTATCATCAATTATTATTCAGTTATTATTCAGAGATTACAGCCAAACGCTAATCTATCAATAACCATAAAACTAATAATAATTAATATTCCTGAAAATTATGGGTTACATTTGGTAAATGCTATTCCTTTTATAACCACTAATTTTCCAATAAATACGAAATGTACGATAGAAATTACGTAGATTATATAACATTATTTGTTTTAATGCTTCCGCGGTATCACTCACGTAAATACTGATCTCGTGGCAATGGAAAGTCTTAGTCGATCTTATTTTCTTAGATTGATTTTTAAATTTGCTATATCTTTTGAATGGAAAGTCCGATTTTAATAATTTAAATAGTATTTTATAGATAATGAAACGGCCTTTAATAAAATATATTATTATTTAATAGGATAAGGATCAATACATAGGTATGAATAATATGGTTTAATTATTGTTTGCACTTTTGTTAACTTTTAAAATGCAAAAAAGTAGTTATAGTGGCATAACTACAGTAGTTGGACATATGGTATAGCAGGCTTTTTTTATAGATATTAATGCGTTCTTTAATATTGTAGAACGTTTTATTGTTCTATCATCAATAGTTTCCGCAGCGCATGCCATGACATATTTTATTTGACCAATTTTTTTATACCTTGGGTTACATTATTGCATTTTTATTAGGATACCCTATTTTTTTTAAATAGTTTTATAGCCTATGTCGCTCAGTGAAATTGTAGCTTTCTAAGGGTGAAAAAATTTTCGAAATCGGTACAGTAGTTTTTGTGTGAAAACGCAACAAACAAACATTCATATATACTGACATACAAAAACACAAATGTTTCCTCTTTATAACATTAGTTAATAGAGAAAAATAAACGTTGTATATTCAGTTATAACTTTTCGTTTTCATTACTAGGATCATACTTAATTAATTACTTAGTTGGAACTTATTTTACGTAACTCATATCCAAACTTAGATAGATTGAGCAGTCAAATATGTTTATTTGGAATGTTTATTTATTTATCGGTAAAACTTAGGATTGATAATAATACAGAAATGACAATGAAAATGTTTTTTATTCAAGTAGGTTCTATAAGCTTTGTTGACTTGTCACTAATCTGATTGTTGGTAACGAATTTACCACTGGTTCGGGAAGTTGATTCTACGGAGGGGAAACTGGCAAGTAACTTAATATTTAGTCTTTTAAAGATAAATATTTATACATTTATATTGGGAGACATTGAGTTTGTGCTTGAGCATGTGTATAAGAGGGCTTCAAATAGTCATCTCTATCACCTTCTAACATTCAAGTCACCAAAAACCCTGTATATTTTACATGTCAGGAACAGTTTTATACAAGAAATAAAAATTTTAACAAAACAAGAATCGCCTTCAAAACAAACTCTTAAAAATATATTAATATGCTCTAAAAAGTAAAAAATAATTGCGTAAAATGTGTACACTTAAAAAATGTGTTGCTCATAAGAGACAGCACCTTTTAAATGAAACAACTTTACAAAGTTAAATTTACAATGATATCGTCACACCCGGGATCGAACCCGCAACCTAATACTCCTACGTTACAGGTTAGTTATTTTGACACCCCGCTATCACTAAGCACGACACTAATATGGAAAAGTCCCTCCTCCCTACCACCGCTTTAGCTTATTGCTATTTGATTACAGACAGTTATATATTCTGCCAAAAATCACACTCTTACTGTAAGCCGTTGAGGAGTTCCATTGATCATTACATTTAACTACGACAATCACTTGACCACACCGAAGTTACGGTAAGTGATTCAAAAGTCGGAGATCTTATAAAAGATTCTGCCCGGTATCGTTAATTTGCTCCTAAGAATTGAAGAGTTCCGTTACTTAGACATGGCTTCCATGATAAAAACTAACTAAACTAGCATCAAACAACTCTTGAAGTATATTCTTTCCAATTAAAAAATAATTATGGAAATCGGTTGGAGCGATATTGAGTTATTCGTCCATTTGTTGGGCACATGCTTAATGAAAATTTTAGACTTATCCGGTTTTGTCATGGATGCCATCATCAGAACTGGTTTAAAAAAATGGGACACTACGACAAGCACCACATTTCATATAAACAAAAAAAACATCAAGATCCGTTCACCCACTCGAAAGTTATGAGGTAACAAACATATAAAAAATATAGACGAATTGATAACCTCCTCCTTATTTTGAAGTCGGTCAAAAAGCATTGAATTGTTGCACATGGAACCTCAATGTCCTGTAATGTAAACGTATAAATATTTATGTATTAATGACAATATTAATTTACTTGTCAGTTTCCCCTCCCTCTCGTATCATTACGGGAATACGTTGAATTACCAATAACCCTGTATTTGACATTTTAGAAGATATAGGTAGTTAGATTTTATTAATTTTGTAAATTTTCTTAACCACCTAAAGCTATGTGCTTGTGTATATCTTTGAATTCTTACTAAAGAGATAGATCGATTTTGTTACATTTTTTTGTGTCTTCAGGTGGATTCGAGAATGGTTAAGATCAGTGATTTCCAAAGTGGTCTATATAGACCCCTAGGGGTCTATGATAATCCGCAAAGGGTCTATGTCAGCGAAAAATAATTTGAGGGTCCAAAAAATTAAAATGGGGGTCCACAATAGTGGATCTCAACACATACACTGATAGTACCTATTTACTTACATCATACTATCTTATAATATCAAAACATATAAATTATTTATAAAACTACCTATGAAGTAAAAAAAATAATTATATATGTCGGAGTGCAAGAGTCTGTGGATCGCTGGTCCGTATGTAATAGTCTGTGGAACGCTGGCGCCATCTTTGTATCGGCGTGGGGGCAGAGTCAATAAGTGGCAGTCCGGCCCGCCTCTCGGCAGTCTTCGAGTGGCGGTCGGTCGGAGTGGTCGACTACTGAAACTGTCGCGTTCCTAGCTATTAGTGTTAATGAGTTTGTGTAAATTGATATCGGGAACATTAAGTGATTGNATTTTCATTCACCCGTTTGTCACCAAACATACCAAGAGTCCTTTCATATCCATCACGTTTCACACCTACCCATCCATTAAAATCTCCTAACATAATTATTCGCTCATTCGGTTCACATTCATTCAACGTATCACTCACACTTTCCCAATACTCATCTATTTCTTTTTGGGCTTTAGTTTATTTAATGTTACGTATATTTTACATGACATATACAAAATTTTATTTTGAGTAGTTTTAATTAAAATTCAATTAATAAATGTATAAATTAACAATAACATGTGTTCACTAAAGTTAGAAATTTAGGTAAGTCGACCCAACACGGAAAAACATGGCAATGGGTCTGCGACACAAAAAAGTTTGGGGAACTCTGGTGTAGATTGGCAATATGATTCGATAAATAACGAATTTACCTATATTTCCACAGGATTCCACAGGATACGCGGGTTAATTCAAATAAATCGTTAATAAAATTAAATGTCTCTGAAAGCAAGTCGAGATCAAATCCTTAAAGAGGGAAAGATAATAAATACGCTACTATTTTTTTAATAAATCTGGTTACACTTTTTTTTTTAGTATTTCTAACATTTAGTATAAAACGAAATTCGCGGTAAATGTCGTGGTCATTTTAATATCCTCTAGATGTTATGCATAGCGTGTGTCACTTTTACATAACGAAAGGAAATATGCAAATATTTGCGTTCATTTTTCATATGTACGGCCATGAAATATGCTACGTAGACATATAGTTAACAACATGATATGATTGTTGATTTTATTATTGTTTGTGTGTATATAGCGAGGATATGATCAAATCAAAATTGCTTTTGGGATAGTAAATTATACATTTTTTATTAAATACTAACTATACTACAAAGAGGACACAATTGTGTTTTTGTATGTATGTTTGTAACGTTTTCACACAAAAACTACTGAACCGATTTAAAACTGTTTTACACCATTAGAAAGCTACATTTTCACCGAGCAACATAGGATCTATTAATTTCCGAGAAAAAATAGGGATCCCTAATAAAAATGCATAAATATAACCCAAGGTATGAAAAAAACGGTCACATAAAATCTGTCATCGCGTATTCTGGGGAAACTATTGATGATAGAACAAAAAAATATTCTACAGTAATATAGTACGTATTAATATCTACAAAAAAGTATTTGACAACATATGTCTAACTACTATAGTTAAGCCACTATAACTACTTTTTTAATTTTAAAAGTATCATCAATAATCAAACCGTATTATTCATACCTCTGTATTAATCATTATCATATTAAATTATGTTTTATTAAAGACCGTTTCAATATCTGTAAAATAATTATTAAATTTTTAATATCGCATTTCCCATTCAGAAGATATAACGAATTGAAAAATGTCCATCAAAAGACATTGTTATAATTATAATGTACTAGTACAGCGATGGTCATATTCATTTTATTTACAGTGTACTATTTTATTCACACGTCGTTATATACACATATAGACAGAAAATACTTTATGTATTCTAGAATGACTGCCTTTATTCGTTAATACAGTTCGTCTGGAATATCCAATACACATATTTGTATCTGAATTAAAGTAATTATAAACTAAATGAGAAGAAACTTTTATGTTAACATACACAAATCTATAGTTCGACTTAGTAGACTTTCAATGAGATCGGTATCTACATGGGTGAAACCGCAGGGCATTGCTAGGCAATAAATAAAGAAGCTGAATGATGATTACAGAAAAGATTCTACTATCGTTGGAAATGTGGTTAAAACTTAACCGGAACAAAAAACGCGACCTAAGCTTTGGGGGCAAGAAACACTTGGCATTTTTATTTTCTATTCGGAATTTGAGATATCAATACATTATTTGTATTAATTTTCGAAACTTTTAATATTTTAATGACAATCAAATTCATTAAATTCATATCATATCTTCCTTTTTCCATTTCTCTAAGTCTCGGAAATCAAAAGTTTTACATTTGTTTAAATATAAACAAGACTTCCAAATTAGTTTACCAAAGAAATTTCACTTCTGACATGAGTTGTTTGTGCGCACGCACTTTAATTTTTTTATAGAGCACCGGGTTTTAATAGCTTTACGAATTAAAAAATCGATGACAAGGTTGATCAATGGGATGATACAACTATGAAAATTAAAAATACATTAAAATGTCTAAAAAGCAAGAAAACTCTTTATGCGTTGATATTTTAGTGTCCAAAAGTATCGTATCTAGAATAGATTGGAAATCAGATATCCAATTCGAGCGTAGGCGCGGATCCTACCGACTGCGCTAGACAACGACGTGCATATTATTAAAATGCAAATATATATCTTGACTGCCTTTTTGGTCCAGAGGTTAGCATATTCGACTACAGAGAAGAGGTCTTGGGTTCGAGTCCCAGGTCGGGCCATGGATACTGAGTTTCCTATTAAGATTTTCTCAATATATGCCCGACGTTGAGAAGTTGGCGATGTCTTTCAACACCGTGCCTTGGAAACCATGTTAAGCCGTCGGTCCTGCACCTGATCTGTCGTGTCAGATTACCTTCACATTGGACTATGAGAGTGAAGGAATAGAGGATAGGAGACGGCGTTTGTATACTATGCCTGCCAATAAACAATGGTCCAGCGTGGTGCTCTAAACCCCTCTCTCCTATGAGCGAGAAGGCCTGTGCCCAGCCGTAGCATGTTAATGTTAATGTCACTTCCCTAATCTTGGCTTCAAAAGTCAGATAGAAGAAGTAATAAAATGCATAGACAATCTTTTTACAGCACACATAGGCACTCCTCATAATAATATTTATAGAGAAATATCGCATATTTAACGGCCCAATACTGACATATCCAGTGGTATAAGCAGCTCGTTCCTAAAAGAAACGCTCAGGCCAATACTTTAAAGCGGCGAATAATGTTTTCATGTGAAATTTATTACTTAGACGACGGAATATACATGAAATATTTCTACTGGAACATGTTATTAAGTTAAATTTTATGATATGACAGCCATTTTGAATTTATGGCTCGTGGTTATTGAACGACGATGAATTTGAAACGTCTATTTACTTCGAATAATTTGTTTGCGCAATGTCTGTGAACACAAATACGTTGTGGAGTTAGATAAATACTTAGCGTAGTTTCAATACAAATCATATTAATATAATTAGTTTGGCATGCTCCACAAATCTCTCTCCTATGAGTGATTCCTTTGCCCAACAGTGGGATATTAGCAGTTTGTAGTTAGTTGTATGTATTTCATAAGACAACATAACCACTCTGCCACAACTATTCCTATACCAAAGCTTGGTCTAGTAGAAATCATTATCAAGCGGTAAGACTCGCCTCTTATACTCTGCCCATTTCTTTGTAAGCTACTTGTTACTAACACCTTTTCTTGGATTAGTAAGTAACAGCCCTATAACGTCCCACTGCTGGGCACAAGCATCCTCACTCCGAGGAGCGAGGGTTTTTAGAGCATAGACCCACCACGCTGCTCCACTGAGGATTGGCAGGCATAGTACACAAGTACAGTCTCTGTTCCTTCACTCTCATAGTCCGATATGACGGAAATCCGACACTACCGGTGAGAGATCAGGCGCAGGACCGACGGCTTAACGTACTCTCCGAGGCACGGGGGCGGATCACACCGCCAACTTCCCAACTTCGGGCAAATGTTGAGAAAATCATAATAGAAAACTCAATATCGATTTCGAATTGGCCCGACCCGGGACTCGAACCCAGGACCTCATGTCTGTAGTCGAACATGCTAACCACTAGACCAATGAGGCAGT
>JACTOM010000931.1:3173138-3261108 GCA_015832385.1 Elymnias hypermnestra | reverse complement strand
CGTCGTCGTCGTCGCTTCAACCGATGGACGTCCACTGCTGGACATAGGTCTCACGAAATGATGCCCACAAGACCCGATCTTGTGCCGCCTGGCTCCAGCGGCTACCGGCGATCCTCCTTATATCGTCGGTCCACCTTGTGGGGGGTCTTCCTACACTGCGTCGTCCAGTGCGGGGTCGCCATTCCAGCACTTTCCGACCCCAACGTCCATCGGTCCGTCGGACTATGTGCCCCGCCCATTGCCACTTCAGGTTCGCGATTCGTAGAGCTATGTCGGTGACTTTGGTTCTGCTACGGATCTCCTCATTTCTGATTTGATCGCGTAGAGAAACTCCGAGCATAGCCCTCTCCATCGCACGCTGAGTGACTCTGAGCTTCCGCATGAGGCCCATAGTCAGCGACCACGTCTCAGAACCGTAGGTCATCACTGGCAACACGCACTGTTCGAAGACTTTGGTCTTCAGGCACTGAGGGGACTTTTACGTTAACATACACAAGTCTATAGTTCGACTTAGTAGGCTTTCCGCTGCAACGAGATCGGTATCTACATGGGTGAAACCGCAGGGCATTGATAGTCAATAAATAAAGAAGCTGAATGATGATTACAAAATGTTTCTACTATAGTTGGAAATGTGGTTAAAACTTAACCGGAACAAAAAACGCGACCTTTACATCCGGTCTAAAGACCGTAAAATATAGTAGTTGCGATTAGAAATTGTTGTTTGTCAATGACAGATGTCAAAAATTATAAAATTAAATTGATTTCTGATCAAATTTTCTTTTTGGGACGCAAAGCTTTGGGAGCAAGAAACATGTGGCATTTTTATTTTCTAATCGTCATTTGAGATATCAATACATTATTTGTATTAACTTTTAATACTTTAATGACAATAAAATTCATTGAATTCATAACATATCTTCCTTTTTCCATCTCTCTATGTCACGGAAATCTAAAGTTTTAGATTTGTTTAAATATAAACAAGACTTCAAAATTAGTTTACCAAAGAAGTTTCACTTCTGACATGTGTGCTTTGTGCGCACGCACTTTTATTTTTTTATAGAGCATCGGGTTTAAATAGCTTTACGAATTAAAAACTCCATGACATGGTTGATCAATGATACAATTATGAAAATTAAAAATACGTCAAAATGTTTAAAATGCAACTCTTTACACGTTGATATATTAGCGACAAAAAGTAGCGTATGTCTTTATTCAAGAATAGGTTGGAAATTAGATACCCTATTGGAGCATCGGCTCGTATCCTACCGACTGCGCCAGGAAAGATCGTCGTGGATAGTATTAAAATGAAAATATATATCTTGACTGCCTCATTGGACTACAGACAAGAGGTCTTGGGTTCGAGTCTTAGGTCGGGCCAATTCAAAAATGGATACTGAGTTTTCTATTGAGTATTTCTTAATATATGCCCGAAGTTGGGAAGTTGGCAATGTTTTTAACCACCGTACCTTGGAGAGTACGTTAAGCCTGTATCTGTTTCCGCTCGTGGCGGATTACCGTCACATCGGACTATAAGAGTAAAGGAACAGAGAGTGCGCTTGTGTACTATGCCTGCCAATCCACAATGGTCCACCGTGATGGCTCTATATACTAAAAACTCTCTCTCCTATGTTAATGGGCTGCTACAATACATCTTGACTTCAAAGGTCAGAGAGAAGATGTAACAAGTATAGCCTAAACACAAACTTTTTACAACCCACATTAGGCACTCCTAATAATAGTATTTATAGAAAAATATCGCATAATTAACGGCCCAATACTAACATATCCAGTGATATAAGCAGCTCGTTCCTAAAAGAAACGCTCAGGCCAATACTTTAAAGCGGCGAATAATGTTTTCATGTGAAATTTATTACTTAGACGACGGAATATACATGAAATATTTCTACTGGAACATGTTATTAAGTTAAATTTTATGATATGACAGCCATTTTGAATTTATGGCTCGTGGTTATTGAACGACGATGAATTTGAAACGTCTATTTACTTCGAATAATTTGTTTGCGAAATGTCTGTGAACACAAATACGTTGTGGAGTTAGACAAATACTTAGCGTAGTTTCAATGCAAATCATATTAATATAATTAGTTTGGCATGCTCCACAAATCTCTCTCCTATGAGTGACTCCTTTGCCCAACAGTGGGATATTACCAGTTAGTTGTATGTATTTCATAAGACAACATAACCACTCTGCCAAAAATATTCCTATACCAAAGCTTGGTCCAGTATAAATCATTATAAAGCGGTAAGACTCGCCTCTTATACTCTGCCCATTTCTTTGTAAGCTAATTGTTACTAACACCGTTTCTTGGATTGTTGTTGTGTATTAAATGTATTAAATAAAATATTAATGAAATGCTACTAATCTTTCAGTGCCAGAGGACCGAAGTCTTCGAACAGTGCGTGTTGCTAGTGATCACGTACGGGTCTGAAACGTGGTCGCCGACTATGGGCCTCATTCGAAAGCTCAAAGTCACACAGCGTGCGATGGAGAGGGCTATGCTTGGAGTTTCTCTACGCGATCAAATCAGAAATGTACCAATGTCAACGACATAGCCCACAGAATCACGAAGCTGAAATGGCAATGGGCGGGGCACATAGTTCGACGAATCGATGGACGTTGGGGTTCGGAGGTGCTGGAATGGCAACCCCGTACCAGTAGGCGCAGTGTAGGCAGACCCCCCACAAGGTGGACCGACGACATAAGATGGGTCGCCGGTGGTCGCTGGAGCGAGGCGGCACAAGATCGGGCACAATGGGCATCATTAGGTGAAACCTATGTCCAGCAGAGAATACTGATAACGATTGCATGTAATGTCTTTTTTTGGAGATTGAACCCGGGACCTCTACTAGCAAAGCGAATACTCACACCACTGCGCCAGCGAAGCCGTCACTTGATGGTAATTGATGATACAGTCTAAGATGGTAGCACGCTAATTTTGTAAAAAGTGATTTACCTTTTGATACAACATCGCATTGGAGTGCAATATTTCTGCTTGGCAACACGTTTTAGCTTATAGAGTCTAAGATATAGCTGAAGCCTAAGTGGCGTAACTATAGTGTGACAAGACTGGCAAAATGCCACGTTCCCTTACCCAAAAGGACCCTACCCCAAGAGATACTCAAAGCGCATGGGATAAGACAGGTTATATAATGTGGCTATTCAGCCTATTGAACATTTTATGGCCCGATTTTTAAACTTTGATGATGTTGTAGACACTTTTGCGAAACAAAAGACTTTTCTTAATAGAAATCTTATTGGAAATATATTGTAAATGAATGCAGGTTTCCTCACGGTGTTGTTCGTTCACCGTAAGACTAGCGAATGGGAAATTAATGTAAAGTCTCCAATCCATATTGGACTAGCGTGGGGGACTATACGAGTAGCTTATCCTTTCGCCTAAGAGAGAAGGCCTATACCCAGCAATGGCACTTATAAATGTGTAAACCCACGCCCTTGAAAATATTTTTTTTATTACTGTTAGATAACTACTTAATGGTACTATTAAAATTAAACCAAGTACAACGTAAAGATTTTACGATAGGGCCCCAACAAAAGAGTTTGCCACGGGCCCCGGGTGGTCTACTGGAAGCCTCCCGCCAGTCCAAACAGACAATTTACAAAATACAAGTATCTAAATTTACTGTGCAGAAGGAATAAACCCAGAACTTCTGCTGGCTACGAGAGTTTATAGCACTATTACAACAAATAACATCTCAATGACTTATGCCGAAGGGTCTTGACGCTGGAAAATACCTTTAACCACCCCGGATCGGTAGCGTGGGACTTATTGACAAGTCAAAATATCACCAAAAACCCAGCGGAATTGTAGAAATCCTTGAGTAGAAGACCAGAAGCTAATATTCACAACTCTGGTTCCCCAGATGTAGATGACTTGTAGCTGGCTTACTTGGCTGGGGAGGAGATGCGCAAATTTAAAGCGGACCCTCTCTGATGCCTACTTCAGAGACATGACAGATTCCTAAAAGGAGAGAACTATCCCCCCTGCAAGCATTGCACCAGCTGTCCTCGCCAACGAGACGGTCACTCAGATCAGCGACGACGAAGGTTCTGATGCTTAAATGTGTCTAAGAGACTATGAATTCAAGTTTATAATGTATGTCTTAACTTAAAAAAAACGTTTAGAAATTGCAATTTATAACGAAACTACTTAAGCAAGTAGTAGTTTCAAAGCAATAACTAGCATCCGCCTATACCAAGGGCAGTAGAATGAAGGGGTTAACTTTAAACACTAAACTTTCATGAGCTTAAATAAGGTACTGAATTCTGTGTCGTAGCCTGAAGTTAAGTTACTTTGAAACCATGTCTGTGTTATCATGATATGAAAGTAGCCTTATTATCTTTTTATTTTCGTGTTTACCTGATACAGTCCACGATTCATGCGCTAACCGTATAAGGCCTTGTTTACTTCTTATGGTTTCTACACAACAACGAACCAGAAGGGAATTTTTTGCTGGTGAGGTGGTTACCAGCTAGTCACAACAGAAGCTTACCACCAGTCTAGAGTTAGATAAATTGGTAACTTCAATTTGCACTGGCAAGAATCAATTTCAGCACCTCTGCTAACGAAAAGAAAGAACCAACCCATTCCATTTAAAGTAAAAGTTGAAGGTGAAGCTTTGATTTCTTTTCTAATTACTGATGTGCGATTTATTAACATTAAAATCAGATTAGAAAGCGGTGTAATTTACCGATAGACACCATTCTTCTTATAAAATGGCAATACTTCCTTAAATGTAATAGTATATTACGCACCTGGGGCCGAAAGTATGATATCGCCGCCCGCGTGATAAAAACGCGGGTGGCAATGCTATACTTTCGTCACGTGGTGCGTATGCAATTTTTCATCAGATCGTATTCGAAAGTGTGATAATAAACTAAATAATAATGCATACTTCGACTACGTAACTACGTAAGCAACAGAGTTGTTTCCTCATTTATTTATGACAACTTTTCAACAAAGTATTACAAAATATATACAATGTATTTTAGATAAATTAAATAACATAAGTTCTAAATAATCGTAAGTCGAATTAAGTGAAGAAATAATAATTACAAATTTTGATGACGCAACAAAACAAATTGCCAAATACGTTGATATATAAAACAAGCGTGTGTCAGGAATCGAGTAATACTCACTAAATTAATAGTATGTTCATACTATTTATTTTTTTAATAGCATTTCATAATAAAAGTCAGAAACCAATCTAAAATATCCTTTAATTCCAGTAAACCCAATAAACCTTCTTGTCAAAGACTCTACCACCGGCTCGGAATCAGCTGGCTATAGAGAAGAATCCGGCAAGAAACTCAATAGTCTTTTACTCTTTTTTTATCCATGTTATATTTAATACAAAATACATTTGCAACATCAACATCCATAATCATTAAAGTTTTAATTTTAAGAAATACTCTTAACTTTGTATCGCAGAGCAGCCCGATTTACCGACACAACTAAATTAAAACACAATAACTGGTAGCTAACGTTGATTAAAAACTGAGAACTCAGCTAACTTCTACAAACTTTTATATCTTTTTCACTAATGAGGCTATTATGGCAAAACACCAATGAGAGTGATTGCCGCCAAATACATTTCATAATTATGTTATTTATTAAGATCTACCATTCCATTTTAGTTTTTTATAGTTACAATTAATATAATTTAAGTAATTCTAATCGTTTATGAAATACTACAACAATTCTACAGCAAATTGGCGTCAATTACAATGTTTAGAAATTCACTAATGTGGAGGCTATTGTTTATTTGAAATAAATCATAAATTATTTTATATGTCGGAGTGCAATAGTCTGTGGAACGCAGGCACCATCTGTCAATCGGCGTAGGGCAGAGTCACAATAGGGCGCGCGTCTCTCCAGTTCTCGGGTGACGGTCCGCCAGAGCGGTCGACTATTAAAAAGTGTTGCGTTTCTAGCTATTATTATTCATGAGTTTATGTTAATTATTATCGGAAACCTAAAGTGATCATTATCTTTCCCTTTAGTTCATTCCCTTATAATAACGACGCGACGTATATGTGTATCTGATTATATTTTATATATTTTATTTTTATATATATGTCGGAGAATAAGAGAGAACGGAGAAGAGAAGCATAAAGCACAAGGGCGTAGGGTTCTCCACCGACATCGTTATTAATTGGATCCATTATTTCATTTCTTATTCTGTGGGCGTTCGTGGGTAATGTTGGTGCAATTAAACACTTTGTTAATTAACTCGGTATAATGTTCAATCACTTAATGTTCCCGATATCAATTTACACAAACTCATTAACAATAATAGCTAGGATCGCGACAGTTTCAATAGTCGACCATTCCGGCCGACCCCCGCTCGAGAACTGCCGAGACACGGGCCGGACTGCCACTTATTGACACTGCCCCCACGCCGATACAAAGATGGCGCCAGCGTTCTACAGACTATTACACACGGACTAGCGATCCATAGACTCTTGCACTCCGACATATATTTATGATGTATGTGTTCTATTTTCAGGCGTATTTATGTATGAATGTATGTTATGTATTTATTATTCTCACCATCTACCTTTAAACTCTTAACTATGTCTCCTTCCTTAAGGTTGTCTGAAAGAAATCGCTTTAAAGCGATAAGACCGCCTTTTGTTCGTCACTAATTTACCTAGTTTAAGTCTCCTTCCTAATGTTTCTTTGATTGCACCAACATTACTCACCGACGCACACAGTATGGAAGTAAATTATGGATGCCATTAATGACGATGTCGGCGGAGAACCCTATGCTTTATGCTCCTTTTTCTCTTATTCTCCGACATATATATATATATATATATATTATCACGCGCATGCGTCGAAAATTTGAAGCATTAGAAAAGTTACATGGTGGTAAGATTTTCTTAAAATTACTGGTGTTCTACGCAAATATCTTAATTATTTCTTGCAAAAACGCTTCCTCTTAATTATAAGAAGGACAACGAAAAAATTTGCGAAATCGGAGCAGAAATAGAGACTCATTTTTCTATAAATATAGCTAGATAGAGATACTAAACATCTGTGCTTAATATATCCTGAATTAAAATATCTTTAGTCTGTTATTGTATCCAGTTTCATAAGTAATCGTTAATGTTTATTACTGTTACAAGTTTTGACCGTTACCCGCTATCTTATGGACAGATGCTCTTTATGGCTTTGAAACTTCTGATATGTTTAATATCCCATTGTAATTTAAACAAATAAATACATTTGAAGTGTGTTTGTGATTTCAAATTGATAGGATCTCACTAAATGCATATGTTAGTATAAACAGCATATTTCTCGATTTTAATGCGACAGAAAAACTAATTCCACGCTTAAAACCACTTTCACATTCATCAACATCATCATCAACAGACACAATAATTTTATATTATAGATTAGTTTTATATTAAGTATTCGTTTTATTATTTATTTTTTATAATTATGTAAAATAGAAGTATAATATATTGTGAAACTGAAAAGACGATCACAAGTTTACGTAATTTAGTTGAGTATTTTTGTTTTTATGCCCAAATAAAGAAAATTTGTTTCATTCTGTCCTTTACTTTTTTTACTTCTTTTTTTTTAAGGTTGTTCGCGCCAGATAGCGCTAAGCATCGGTATCTCGGAAGCGGTGAACTGTCGTCATCTGCAGGCCCACCGATGTACCAATGCACTGGTTTATTGGGAGGCGTCCGTATGCGACACGAGAGGGCGCCTCCACGTTGCTCTATGAGCATAGAGCAATATAGTGTATAGATTATCGGTAGTCTGTAGTCGTAAGAAGCCTATACCGAGTTGTCAACTTGCGAAGCGATGGTGACGGGTGCAGAATAAGCCCGCTTTGGGAGTTTTATAAGATTTTGTCGGGAATCCCACGCGTTAATTGGTGACCTCGGAGTGGAACATAGAAGACCGGCGTCGCCGAAAGCAGCTAGCACCGCGACGCCTTGGCAGGTTAAATACACATTCCACCCACACACATACAATACACATCCCACGTCAACAGTCATCTGCCAGGGCTCGTCGCCGTCGAGGAGACCGGCGCCTGGAAAACAGGTAAGTGGACCAAATCTACCTGTTCGACCTCTGCGGATTCTTCCCTTAACTTTCTTCTTCCGCCGTCTACAGAGATCGAGGCTACCTTCACCACTATGGGCCCTGGTGATCCTTGGTAGTCTCTAATGCCAGGCGTGAAAAAGGTGCTTCTGAATTTTAATACGCCAGCCCATTAGTAAACTTTTAAATTAACACACAAAAATTTAACAACAAGTGCTATGTAAATATAATCATAAACAAGAAAGATATCGAGAGAATCATTAAAAAATTTATATAACTTAAAAACCGAATAAGTCAACGGTGCACTTAAGATTGAATTAAAAACATCAATATTCCTCAGATTCACATAAAATTCATGCGTTAATGTGTCTCAAACTTTGATTCCGAATACATGCTATTACCAAGTGTACAATACTTTCAGTTGCTGCACAATTAGGGGAAGTACTCTTTCTTTTCCTCATAAGATATTTTAGACGTTACTCTTAATGCTATTACTAACTTATTTCTATTCATTTTTGAATGTACACCCCCCCACCCCTCTTGTTTGTGTATAAGTAATCCTGTAACCGGGCATATAAGAAAAGCAATAATGTAAAGATGATTTTAGACAACTTCTCTCGCTTACCCACTTACTTATTTCTTTTAATATTTTGGAAAGTCACTCCTTCTGCAATGTACATGATTAGGCACTACCCAGGTGATACAGCTAGTTACAACTAGTTTCGTAACAGGCTTCGTAGCTTATAAACGCTAAAATCGATTGATAAAGTTATCAGGAGTGTACTTAATCAATTTAGCTAACAATGGCCAAACTTAATGACCATACAGACGAAACTGCATTTGATACTTGTACTAAACTTTGTTGTTTACTCACTTAGATTCGAAGTAAGCATACTGCTTCATATTTTAGCTGTATTTAGGCGCATTTGCACCGAAATAGAACGTAATACTTGGAATTTCGTTTATGGTTTCATTTGGGATTGATTTGAAGTTCAATAAGAGTTAATAAAAAAAACCACATACGAGATTGCACGTTGAACCTATTGCAAATTTATACAATTTAATCTAGGTGCACAGCAATAACAAAAAATTAACTAGATAAGGAAAACTAGACTGTTAAAAATAAAGTTTGGTAAGGGATTCAGGATCAGACAAATCCCTCTGAGTTCAGTAGACTATATGGGGTTCTTAGGGTCTTCGATCAATCTTCGGTATTTGATGGTTCGAATTTCAGTATTGGCACTGCGGTGGTGAATGTTCAGTGGTTCGCTACTTCAGGATATCAATTAGCGCTTGGTAAGGGATCTCCTCCGTTCGGGAGTCTAAGGCAAATGTGTTGGTCCATTTTTTTTTGTTTCAAGGTGTATAGTGCTCTTAGACCTACTGGTTTTTATAGCGTAACTGAAAGGGGTAGTTCAGCCGAGAGTGTGCCTGTAGAAGGGCTCTGCTGCATCGTGGGGGATATATTGCTCTACGGGCGCCTGCTGTGAAGCTCGGCTCTAGGCTTAGAGCAACATTTCTACTGCTGAATTGGGTAAACTGACAGAGCATAATCTTCACGCCCATGGGTCCGCGGTTGGGGGCTGCGGCCGGGGTGCATCAAAGACGACGCGTTAGCTTCGTTGCTCCTGTCCGCAACAGTAATATTATATATATCGGAGTGCAATAGTCTATGGATCGCTGGTCCGTGTGCAATATTCCGTGGAACGCTGGCGCCATCTGTCTGTTGAAGTTGGGACGGAGTCAATAATTGGCAGTCCGGCGCGTCTCTCCGCAGTTCTCGAGTAGCGCTCGACCGGAGCGGCCGACTATTGGATTTGTCGCGTTCCTAGCTAATCTTGTTAATGAGTTTGTTTATTGATGTCGAGAACATTGAGTGATTAATTAATTAATAAGTCCGAGTAATTAATAGAGCGTTTGATTGTACCAACATTACCCACGAACGCCCACAGTATAAGAAATTAAAATTATGGATCCCATTAATGACGATGTCGGCGGAGACTCCTGTGCCCCTGTGCTTTGTGCTCTCCGTCTCTCTCTTATTCTCCGACATACATTTTTTTGTATATTAGGTATTATGTGAAAATGATTCGATCATAAATATAGGCCATTATTTTAATAAGCTTTCAGAATAATATTGTTATAATTCTCTAATATAATATATAAAAATTCTATTAATATAAAAATATCTATTTAGTGTGACATAACGGTGTGATATAAAGACCGGTTGATGTGAAATCGATGTTGTTGTAGTACAACAATTTGGACTTGAAGTTCTGTTGACGAGTTTCTATCTGAATGGTATTCTTGAATAGTTCCACATCGGACCGGCATACGTCGATTGGTTTGTGCAAATAGATTTGTTAGTCTTATGAAGTCATATGAGAGCAAAGCGAATGAATCAAGAAGAGACATTAAAGTTATAAACTCCTAGTTCTTTCTTGATTTGAAAGGATATGATCTCACTATTTTCGTTATATATTTTATTGTCACTGGGAAATGAATTTACACACGAATTTGAATCAATCGGTCAGGAATGTGGGACTCGCATATAAAGAAGATATGGAAATTCTTACTAAAACCCATCGGAAGCCTCTTTTCTCATAACTGAGGCACTACTTCGTGTCCCGGATGTGTCCGACTAAGGATTCAAACGTGAGTCATATTCTGCATTCTCATTCGCTCATAGGCCTCCTTCAGTCAATCTACAGTTCATATGTACTTTAATTTTAAAGAGTTTTAATCTTTAATTCAAACCAAAGTTATTTGCAGATTTAGTCATGAAAGTAAAGAGATTTTCTCAAAACACAAGAGAGGCTTTTAAGAATCTGTCGAATTTGCTCTAGTATAACAATAATTGAGTTTCAATGTTATTCATTTAGATTTCGCAAATTCAATCAAACCGCAGAGCCCCGAACTTCGATTTGATCCCTAAAGTTCAGTTCTTGCTGAAATGTGGTGAGAGATTAAGAGTTTTTTTATATAATAAAATAGTAAAAAAGTGTCTTTATCATATAAAAAAAAACTTATATAGAATAACAGCTAAATTTGCACCTCACCAACGGAGTTGTGTGGGAGACAGAGAAGGAGCAAAATTGGTTAGTATAAAAGCGGTTATAGTGAGCCAGTCTTAAAATATATGCTTAATTTGTGCTAGACTTTTTTTTAGAAGTATTAAAAGGGAACAATTTAGTCATTCATGATTTTTGCGAAACTTTAAAGTTTTGCAGCGCACGCAGCGGAAACTCAAACGGAAAAAGCTCCCAGATTTTGAAACATTTTTTATTGGAGCACCACTCCTATATGTGGTAGCGTAATGGCTATCTAACACCAAAAGAATGATTCAAATTGAACCAGTTGTTTCAGAGATTAGCGCCTTAAAGCATTGGTGGTTCGAACTTCATTTATCAAGGACAAAAATCAAGACGACTTTAAAAAAGGTGGTTACGTCAGGAAAGCTGACATCTTGGTATTTTACAACATTCAAGTGTAGATATAATAATTTACCCCTTACAAACTGAGTAACGGTAATTTTATTTAATATATTCATAAATGTCATCGGTAATTGTTTTTTAAATTCACGCTATTATTTATTCGCAGCCGATTTAAATTTTTTTTGAATAATTGAAACTCCAAATGATAATAAACTACTTCATTGTGATTTAGATAGACTAAATGATTGGTGTCTCACTAATGGCATGAATTTAAACGCGAATAGGTGTTTTTCATTAAGCCTTAATATGCTTAAGAAAAGGTCTGTTCATTCCTACAATTTAAATAACATCGCATTACAGGCGTGTTGTAACATTCGTGATCTGGGTGTTACTTTGGACCATAAGCTTCGTTTCCATTCCCACATAGACACGACTTGCAGAAAAGCATTTAAATATTGTAGTGTCACTTTGAATCTTTCCCATAATATTTACATAAATAGATTAGTAAGTGTGCAAAAACATTTCCTGTGGCATTTTACTTTTAAATACGTTCTGGCAAAAAAACTTCCAAGTTACAGAGAAAGACTAATTAATTTTAAAATGATTACACTCTCTGACCGAAGATTTACATTGGACATCATGTTTATTTTCAAACTTGGTAACGATATTTTGGACTGCCGAGATTTGTTAATGCAACTAAACATAACAGCGCCCACAAAAAATGTTCGAGTGAATAAACGCAACATTTTCAAATGTAGTTTTTCCAACACTAATTTAGGCTGTCACTCTCCAGTGAATAGGATTATGAGGTCATACAGCGAATATGTCAAAACAATTAATGAAATAGACTTTTTTGTGAATTCAAAGCTGTATTTTATAAAAAAAAAACTATTGTTGTTATCTTGTCTATAAGCCCAATCTTTTTCAGTTTTTTTGTTAATCTTCTTTTTAACCATCAGTTTATAATTTATATATATAAGTAAATTACGTGGTTGTTAAAGTTTTGTCCATGTAGTTTTCACTTTTAATTATGATACCATTAAACAAAAAGCTGTGAATGAAAATACACATTGAGTACATTATCAAACCATTGTATAATGGTTTGAAAATGTACGCAATGTGTATTTTGTTGGTGTTCAATAAATAAAAAAAATAAAGGAAATTTTAACAAAAAAAGAACCGCCTGCAAAACAGACTTACAAATATATTAATATACAATTATTTCTTATTTTTTAGAGCATATTAATATATTTGTAAGAATTTGTTCTGAAGGCGGTTCTTTTTTTGTTAAAATTTTTATTTATTTTTTTATTTTTAGTAAAATAACAAATTTCTCTCAATATTTGTACACCTAAAAACGTGTTGCCCCGGCTACCACCACTTCATACATAATACACCTTGTTAATATCGCAATGCAGCAACAAACGTAAGCTCATTGCTATTTGGTTACAGAGAGTTTTAGTTTCTGCCATATACTACTACTGTAAGCCGTTGAGGAGATCCACTGATCTTCATATTTAACTACTACTAGCACTTGATCATACCGAAGTTACGGTAGGCAACTCAAATATCTGGAGGCCATCATCAGAACGGGATTTAAAAAATGGGACCCCATGAGGAGCACCACCTTTCATATAAAAAAATCATCAAGATCGGTCCACCCAGTCGGAAGATATGACGTAACAAACATAAAAAAAAACACATGAATTGATAACCTTCTCCTTTTTTTGAAGTCTGTTAAAAACGGTACCTTTTATATTTAAAAGGTGAGTCCTATTGGACTCAGCTGTTTATAAAACATTGATAAACAGATGTCAATAATTATTAAAGTACGTACTCAAATGGGGAGTAAGGGAGAGACGTAGCCCAGTCAGTCTCTTCAATTGCCAACCTCACCTCCCCGCGGTACACCCTGCTGATTAACCGACGAGGCTCTGGCGACCGATAATGGCGGTATAACCATTCATTAGTTGGCTCAAATGCTCCTGACCGATAACGGGCAGCAGCGTTATCGGTGCGATAGGGTCAGCTCTGCGATCACCAACCCGCCTGCCAAGCGTGGTGATTACTGGCACATCCCTCCATGATACAAAATACACAGCCGCGGCCCCTAGTTCCCGGTAGCCTCACTATTCCCGATCTTGGCAGCAGTTCGGGTAACGGTGAGGCAGGGGGTGCTAAGAATCCCCGGGAGAGATTCCGCTGCCAACCCCGACGACTTAACCTGGCAACCTATAACGCGCGAACACTGAGGAAGGACGAAAAGATCATTGAGCTGGAAGAAGCTTTGAGCAAATTGAGATGGGACATTGTGGGATTGTCCGAGGTCCGAAGAGACGGTGAGGACGCGATTACTCTCAAATCCGGCAATTTGCTCTACTACCGGGAGGGCGAACACCAGTCCCAAGGTGGTGTTGGTTTTCTCGTCCACAAAGCCCTCACTAACAACGTTGTTGAAGTAGGAAGCGTGTCTAACAGAGTAGCTTACTTGATACTTCAAATATCAAAACGATACTCTCTAAAGGTAATCCAAGTATACGCCCCAACATCTACACACTCCGACGAGGACGTAGAAACCATGTATGAGGATATCTCTAGTGCCATACATGCCACAAAGACATACTACAACGTTGTTATGGGGGACTTCAATGCTAAGCTAGGAGAACGAAACGGTTCAGAAATGAGGATTGGGCAATTTGGGTACGGGCTGAGAAACCACAGGGGGCAAATGACGGTTGATTTCATGGAGAAGGAAGGACTCTATATGATGAATTCCTTCTTCAAAAAACGTCCACAACGTAAATGGACCTGGTTAAGCCCCGACGGATCCACTAGAAATGAGATCGATTTCATTATGTCCACTAAGCGGCAGATCTTTAGTGATGTTTCTGTGATTAATACGGTAAAAACTGGAAGCGATCACCGAATGGTGAGAGGCACACTAAGTTTAAGCATAAAGCTAGAAAGGTTCAAACTAATGAAATCCACGCTCCGACCCACTAGATCTCATATTCAAAACCCAGAAAAGTTTCAGCTCGAATTGAAGAACAGCTTCGATTGCCTATCCGATTGCAATTCAGTGGACGATCTGAACAACAAGCTCATAGAAACTGTCCATACGGTCGGGTCTAAGTTTTTCAAGACGCACCGTACGAAAAGAAGTAATAAGTTCTCTAAACACACTCTCGAACTTATGGACGAAAGAAACAAAATGAGCTTACAGTCTTCCGTGGATGCTTCTAGATATAGAGAAATCAATAGGCAAATTTCCAGATCACAAACCCGAGACTTGCGAACCTTTAATACAAACCGGATAAAGGAAACCATTGAGCAGAACAAGGGCTCAAAAGTATTCGCAAGAGATTTGGCTATTGGTAAAAGCAAGCTCACGCGTATGACTAATAACAATGGTGAACTCATTTTGTCCAAATCCCATATATTGAGGGAAGTGGAGACGTTCTTCGGACAGTTATATACATCCACACACAAGCCTGCTGATGATCAGGCTAAGGATCCTAGAGCCAAATTGACCCGGCATTACACGGAAGATATCCCGGACGTCAGCCTATACGAGATTAGTATGGCTCTCAAACAACTCAAAAATAATAAAGCTCCAGGCAATGACGGAATCACAACAGAACTGCTGAAAGCGGGTGGTAAACCGATACTGAAAGTCCTTCAGAAATTGTTCAATTCCGTCATTGACGAGCGAATAACGCCAAAAGCTTGGCAAACTAGCATGGTGGTTCTTTTCTTCAAAAAGGGTGACAACACTCTGTTGAAGAATTACAGGCCCATTTCGCTATTAAGCCACATTTACAAGTTGTTTTCGAGAGTCATCACGAATCGTCTCGCCCGTAGGTTTGACGACTTCCAGCCTCCGGAACAAGCCGGTTTCCGAAAAGGGTTCAGTACCATAGACCACATCCACACGCTGCGGCAGATTATACAGAAGTCCGAAGAGTATAATCAGCCACTTTGCTTAGCGTTTGTGGACTATGAGAAAGCCTTTGATTCGGTGGAAACATGGGCAGTCTTAAGGTCGCTCCAAAGATGCCGAATCGACTACCGTTACATAGAGGTTCTAAAATGCTTGTATGAAAACGCCACGATGTCAGTCCGTATACAAGACCAGAACACGAGACCAATCCATTTACAGCGTGGAGTACGGCAAGGAGACGTTATTTCTCCGAAGCTTTTTACTGCTGCAATGGAGGATATCTTCAAGCTTTTGGATTGGAACCGATATGGCATCAATATAAACGGCGAATACATAACACATTTACGCTTTGCTGACGATGTAGTCATTATGGCACAGTCTCTGGAAGACCTTAATGCTATGCTCGAAAGCCTCAACAGGGTATCCCAGCAGGTGGGCCTCAAAATGAACATGAGCAAGACGAAAGTCATGTCAAACTCTCATGTGCTGCCCCACCCAGTAATAGTTGAAAACTCTGTACTCGAAATAGTTGATGAGTATATCTACCTCGGGCACTCAGTGCAGTTGGGCAGATTAAATTTCGAGAAAGAGGTTAACCGCCGAATCCAACTCGGATGGGCTGCGTACGGAAAATTGCGTCAAATCTTTTCGTCGAACATTCCTCAGTGTCTAAAAACAAAATTATATGAACAGTGCGTGTTGCCAGTGATGACTTACGGTTGCGAAACATGGCCAATGACTATGCGCCTTATTAGGAAGCTCAGGATCACACAGCGGGCGATGGAACGAGCTATGCTAGGAGTATCTCTTCGGGATCAAATCCGAAACGAAGAGATTCGCATAAGAACAAGAGTTACCGACGTAGCTCGAAGAGTCGCCGAGCTGAAGCGGCGATGGGCAGGACACATAGCTAGGCGAACCGATGGACGTTGGGGTCCCAAGGTACTGGAGTGGCAGCCGCGTACCGGTAAGCGCAGCGTTGGTAGACCCCCCACCAGATGGACAGATGACCTGAAAAGGGTCGCCGGAAGCCGATGGTTGCAAACCGCACAAGACCGTGTATTGTGGAAATCCTTGGAGGAGACCTATGTCCAGCAGTGGACGTCCATCGGTTGAGATGATGATGATGATGATGATGATGGTACTCAAATGAACAATGATAAATGTGGTTGCGATAATAAACTATACCAATTTCAACTGTAACTTAAAAGCTATGGGCTGGATAGTCGTCGTTGCGGTGTAATATATTTGTTACCAATTAAATTACTTATGTACACAACTTTGTCCGTCTAAAATTAGTACTCAAGATCCCTATAAATATAATGAAGGTATAAAATCGCGATGACCCAAATTTCATCATAATGTTATTATATGAGTAAATCTACACATGGAAGCAGCGAGGTAAAAAACAAGTAATATATAACAAATATTAAAATCTCATCCTACGCGATTATAAACTTTTGAACTTTTATATGAGCTTCAATTAATGGGTCTTGCAATTAAATCAATTAATATTTTATAGATTTGTTATCAGACTGCACAGAATATATAAATTAAACGCGTACATGAACAAATATAGTCACTTTAATCCATAGTACTTTAACTTATCAACACTAGTTATGTCACACTATATACTTTATCACAATTTATTATACAAATAAGTCACTAATTTACGACACATAATAAAGACTTTACTAAGCCACTGATACAACTCGAATGAATCTCCGCTGTGACGCGATTTAACACGAAGACTTTTTCCCGCAGAAACGTCTCACGGGCGCTCATTTCATGATCAATGCTGCCACCCGTTTCCGCCGGAAAGCATGCGACAACAGATTTCACAAATGATTGAAAAAATCAATTATATGAAATATTTCGAAAATTTCAGAATTATTCGCGATTTAATGAAACATCCCTGAATTTTCAATCGTTTCTATTTAAATATTTTAAATCGTGTATCTAAATATTCGACTTACGAACAACAAATATACTTTTACTTTAAAACTCAATTACCCAGAGAATACAATTTGCACATTATCAATATATGTTTATCTCTGTCGGTATCATAAAAAATCTAGATGGTAATATTGGCAAGGGTCATTTTCTTCTACAATTTGCAATATACAAAGTAGTCAAAAGATTTCATAATTTTACACTTATTGATTTGATTTAATGTCGTTTTTATGTATTATTGTATAAAAAGTACTCCTCCGTCCGCGTAATTTTTGTAAAAAGAGTTATAAAGTTTTTGCTTTTTATTTATAACAATACAATAACATGTGAGCAATTTGATATCTTCGTAGATTGTTACACGTATATCTCATTAGTTATCCTATAATGAATTTTAAATTAAAGTAAAAAATTCGAATTATTCGGGAACTTTCGAATTATTCATACACCCCTGCATATTACTCAATTAAGGCCTCTTCACGTTATGAGTAACACTAAAATGTAATTACATTGGCTATCAGCTGTTCAGAGCCGCAAAATAAATTTGGATATAATCAACAGTAAAATCCGTTAGCAGTTAAAAAGCATTGTGCTGTGAAATGCGGTTACCCGCATTGCAAATAAAGTGCTTTACGTGGTTTGAATAGTCAACACTATGAACCATAGATATGAATGTATATGTGGGTAGATTGCATATAACAAGGACGAATCATACAGGAACATTCAAAATCAGTTCTTCTACCCACACTCAACAAGAAAACTACTTTTCGCAATTGCAACCATTTAAAAATAAGTCATTTTTAAACATTATACGGATACCTACATAATATTCAATTGACAATCTAGTGTTAAAATATAATCGCAACATCACTGACACTTCGGCAATAGTCATTATGGAATCTAATACTTCATCAATAGTTGCTAATGATTCAAGTCTGAAATAATAATATAAGCCTAACACTTCTTCCTTCTTGGATATGTGGCTCTTTCTATTGCTTTATAGTGTTGACGGTTACAGTATTTCGCAAATATTTAAAAACATATTTTAATGGATATTAAAAAAGAACGTTAAGCATCACAAGGCTTTGGGCATTCTGAATTTAGTTACGTAAGTAGACAGACAATACGAATTTAACAAATTAACTAAAGAAATATGGAGGAAAAGATGGTTCTTTCTGTGGTAGAGTTATCCTTACAATATTAGTATTAGTAGTACTAATTCTGCCAATCTCGGCATAATGAAGAAGACATCACGAATTAGGTTATATATGTCGGAGGTCAGTTGTTTGTGGAACGCTGGCGCCACCTGCGTGGGACAGAGTCAATAGTGGCAGTCCAGCGAGAGTCTCTCGGTAGTTCTCGAGTGGCGCTCGACCAGAGCGGTCGACTGGTTGAACTGTCGCGTTCCTAGCTATTATCATGAATAAGTTTGTGTTAATTGGTATCGGGAACATTAAGTGATTGAACATCATAATCTGAGTTAATTAATAAAGTGTTTGATTGAACCAACATTACCCCCGAACGTCCACAGTATTAGTAGTTAAATTATGG
The DNA here is from genome assembly GCA_015832385.1 of Elymnias hypermnestra. NCBI lineage: Eukaryota > Metazoa > Arthropoda > Insecta > Lepidoptera > Nymphalidae > Elymnias > Elymnias hypermnestra. Next base: position 3,242,131 of record JACTOM010000931.1, on the reverse strand, counting down.
ATGCCATTAATGACGATGTCGGTGGAGAACCCTACGCCTCTATGCTTTATATTTCCTTCTCTCTTATTCTCCGACATATAAATTGATGACTACTTTAAAGTTTAAATAACTTTTCCAAGAGATTGTTCAGTTAACATAAATATTCTTTATTTTGCATATGTTTAAAGTAACCTTGAATATGCTTATAATATTTGGTCTCCTTGTTATGATATGCAAATCAACAGAATAGATGACTCTATTCAAAAGCAGTTCCTTAAGTATCTCGCTTTTAAGGATTATAAGAAATTTAGCAATTATCACTGCACCTGCTCACATTACGGAATAGACACTCTAGTAAAAAGGAGAAAAGAAAGTGATATGCTGCTTTGCAAGTTATATTAACAGGAAAATTTTACCCTCCATGCTTAGTATCAGCGATATTAATAAATGTCCCGCCTACTAGATCACGTCACACACCTTTGTTGCAAGTAACTCATTAACACACCAACTATGCCCTTAATTCCATTATACCACGTCTTTCACCGACTTATAATAAATATTATTCACACCTTGACTTATTTTACCTACCTAAAGCATCCTTAATAAAGGAGATTATCAAAGCTCATGGAACTAAATTAAAAGCAGTTAGCTTTGGTTATTTCATTTTGTTAAATATTTTAAACTCTTTTTTATAAAACATACATTAATTCTAATTCTTACAAGATTAAAATTCACCAACAAATACTAATTAACTCACAAATACACCCACACATACCTACATTACACCCACTAACTCTTCATAAGTACATAGGGAATATCTCAATTTTTTTTATTGCTTCTAAATTCGTACTTCTCAATCGATTATTTCATATTACATAGTAATTTGTGTAAACCATAATTGGCCTTACTTTAGGTATTTTTGTAATAACTTGTTAAAACTCTGTTGGATTATCAATAAATAAATAAACATTTTATTCATACAGTACAAACACATCAACGCTACAAACAGGACAAACGTTAAAAAATATAAAAATAGAAGAGAGAAACGTTTATTCAAATCTAAGAGGAAAATTTAATAAAAACTTAATAAAAGACAGACTAGCGCAATGATAATAATGTATTAAGGAGATTAACAGTTCGTAAAACTACTTATACAGAAAGAAATTTTCAATGTAGATGTTAATATCATCTAATTATGAGTGTTACAAAATACTACAAAAATATAACTGTATACATTGTTATCTTCCAAACAAAAAACTGTAGTTAAATTAACAACAACAAAAAAACATCTTCTTTCGTCTTAAATACTAATCATATCTCGCCTCAAGGTCTTTTTGGCCGTGGCAAGGTAGATAGACCGTAGATTTCGCCTTTCAAGATTATGACAAGGCACGATATCGATTTTTATAAATTTCCTCTAATGATGGCGTAAGTAAGTTATATCCTTATAGCCCTATGGACTTAAACTTAAAGTAAAATCTTTATAAAGTGTTAATATCTCACTAATTTGTAAATTAAGTAATACTATTCTCCGATTCTTCATTGTTATATTACACATTTTACTCTTCTCGTGCCACCAATACAATGGTTTAAAACACAATATTAATAGACAACTTTGATACACACTGAGAACGTACTATTTCTTATACCCCACCTCCCTTGTAAAACTCTCCGTTCAAAAATAATAAGTCCACCAATCACATTCGTCGTGAAAAGGACGACTTTAAACAGAAGTAGCACATGTAAACGATTTACTGATGTATATAAAAATACCTCAGCATAATAAACGACTATAGTAATTTAATACAAAAAGAATAATAATGATCGCTAACAAAAGTATCACCGTGTTAGTTGTCCCTAATGGTGTCATCCGTACAGTTTTCGATCCTGGGGTATTACGGAAAAATTCGTGCTTAGTTACTGTCAACATTGCAAAAAGAGTTGCTCTGCAAAATTTGAAAACGAGTATGATGACAATATAAGTATAATAATACTAGGTTCCAGGGGGCAGGGGTAAGGCGTAAGGGTCGTCCTCTTTCAGATTGGTGCACGTTCTGACCGGACATGGTTGTTTCGTACAGTTTCCGCACCATAAAAAGCTTCCCGCCTGCCATGAGTGTGGAGAAGCTGTTGACTCAACACAACACACTTTAACAGAATGTGCAGCCTAGGTACCCCAGCAGCATCTTCTGGTAGAGTTGATTGGCATGGATTTGTCGCTAGAGAGATTTGTAGGCGCGATACTTTCCACTGAGACAATCTGGCCGGGATCGGCCCTCTTCTGTGAGACATTCATCTCGCTGAAAGAGGCCCACGAGTGAGAGAGGGAAAACGCAGTCAATGCCCCCTATCACTGCCGAGGAAGGCGGGGTTCCAGGCGGCGTATATTTGCACCCGTCATGCCGCCTTCGTGAATTCTCTGTCGGACTCATCCAGGACGTCGGAGAGTACTTGGCAAGCGCACCCCGGATGTTCGAGTAAAGGATAAAGAAGGTTCCGCTGGGTTTTAGTAGGTGCGAGGTGTGTTGCGAGGTCTCCCCCTCGCTGAGACAACTCTAGTTGGGGTGCATAATTGTGTACGTCAGCGATACATAGATAATGCATGTAAATAAATAAACATTTTAGAGCTTATTGTTTGGATGATCTATGAAAATAGGAAGAAACGATTACGAAATTTACTTCATTTACAGACAAATTAAAAGACCTATGTCTGACATATTTTACACCTTAAATATAATAAGACTATAAATTTTTTGACACTCGTAAATTATTTGTTTGCTTAAGTCACGTATGCATAGCTTTATACATTTAAAATGTATGTCGTACTAAAAATAAATCGGTTTGGAATTCGCTAAGGACGATAAGGGACGCTGTCACGTCCAGGGGTACAAACTTTTTAAATTAAAAAGGGTCTGAATAACATATTACCTGGCGCGTATTTCCCTTGTGTCACTAATTTCATTACAAGTTGCGTTTTGTCGCTTGAATTTCGCGGCGATTGGAGTATAAGTTGGGTGTCCCTGGGTCTTTGAAGTTTGGACTTGTTCGGACGTTAGGTTTTATATGTTAGTGTTTATTTTTACGATGCCTCATTGGTCTAGTGGTCAGTTTACTAGGTAATAGACATGGGGTTCTGGGCTTGAGTTCCGGATCGCGCGAATTCAAAATACTGAATACCGAAATGAAAGGGGGCGATGTGCTGAATGCCTGTACATCGGAGAGCATGTTAAGCAGTCGGTGCTGCACCCGATCTCTCTTCGATCCTGTCGGATTGCCGTCACATCAGACTATGAGAACTAAATAGGGAGTGACCGGTGTCCAGAAGTGGGACTTTAATTGGCTGTTACTTACCTAAGAGAATGTTGTGGTAGTATAAAAGAAGATGTAGTGACTAAAATTGAGAAAGATATCCTTAGATTGTTTGGGCACGTAGAGAGAATGAATAAAAGGAGACTGACAAAAAGGATTTATGAGACAAAAGTGAATGAGAAAGTTGGAAGTGAGAAGACCAAGGCGAACATTCCTGGACCAAATCCAGGACCTTTTAAATAAGGGTATGGTCAAGACTACTCTAAACCGACGAACTTGTATGAAAGGTTTAGTGAGAATGAAAGAAGCGAAGGTGATAAGCAAGATAGCTCAAATAGGTGACGACTGCGGTTCATTTTGAGAGACTGGATTCAAGATTCGGATCAATACAATATTTGACTATACTAACTTTAACTTGCTGGAATGCTTAGGAATTATTCTTAGTTCTTTATTTAAACTACGCATCATTTATTATTATGTAACGGTTAACATATTGAAGGAAGGCACCAGACTTGCAATTTGGACCTTAACCTGGCAGGGAAAGGTAATTTTGAAGGTCCTAGTAATGATAATGGGACAAACTTTTTAAATTATTGAAATGGCATTACTGCTTTATGATCATGCAAAATGTCCATTAATACAATTTATTGCAGGGTTTAAAGTACTTTCATACGTAGAAAATAATTGAATCGCGGTTGAACTATTATGGATCGATGTGAAAAGTAAAAAAAGACAGTGGAACTGTGTTATCTACAAGCTAATCTTATCCTGGCAACTGATTTAAGAACTTTTTAACCTAAAAATGTGTACGGTATCACGGTACGGTGTATTTTTTATAAATCTATATACCAGCATTTATCATAACCGATACAGCGGTATAGATGTAAAAGTGTAACAAACACATATTTGTATTTATAATATACTTTCATATGCATTTCATGAAAGCTTGTTAATTTGAAATTACAAAGGGACATGTAATGAGAAGGGAGGATAGCCATGTATGTAAGAGGGTCCTTAATATGATGGTAAGCGGCAGAGCCGGGAGAGGGCGGCCAAAAAAAGTGTGGATGAATTGTGTGAAAGAGGATATGTGTATTAAGGCTGTGAATGTAGAAATGACAGCGGATAGAGTGAAGTGGCGAAAGGAAACATGCTATGCCGACCCCACCTAGTGGGATAAGGGCAAGAAAAACAAACAAACAAAAGGCCACTGTAATTTTATTTATTTATATAGATTGAGCCGTCAAAGCAAGTGTAAGGCTTTTTTTTAATGACAGGTTAATGCTTGATTGTGATTACACCGTTTTTTTCACGTTGGGAATCCCAATCAGACGTAATATCTTATCGGGAGTGTGGGACTCACTGTCAAGCGAGAGTACTCACTAAAGCGCAATGATACCCTTCATATCCTTTTGTGGAGTACTAGAGGATCGGTAAACGCAATCTACCCTGGCAACCCGGAAATTTCCTCCTGGAAGCTTAAGAAGGAGGAAGGAGAAGCGCAAATCTACGCCATCTACCTCCCAACCGCCTGCGCCGTAGTAAAGAAGCGTCGACAGCGTCCTCTCTCTGCCTCTCACGTACCTCCTTCAGCGAAATAACAGTTTTACAGAAGGAAGCCACTGCTCTTTACTTCCTATCACCGGCGAGTATTGCTCTAATTATGCCCTCCAGCGAAAGGTTTACACCGACCAACGATATCAATAGATGCAGCTGGGGTCCCTAGGAAATTGTGATCACACCTGATGATGAGAGATAATGCAGTTCAGGATGGCAGCGCGCGATCTTTCTTTTTTTTATAAACAAATATTAATCGAAACAATACAATATCTTAACCTAATCTCAAATTATTTTGTAAAAGTATGGTTTCTACACAGCAACGTCCTGGAAGGCAATTGGTTTGCTTGGCGGTAGGCGTTTGCTCGGCGGTAACTAGCCACGACCGAAGCCTCCTACTATTCAGGAGTTAGATATATTATGAAAATGTTATTTTCAAAGTTTGCTTTGGCGCAATAAAATCCAGAACCTCTGCAAGCGAAGATAATATTCGCACCACTGCGCCGGCCGTCAATTTTTTTCTATTGCTGACAGTTTAGCGCTTGACTGTGATCTCACTTGATGGTAAGTGATGATACAGTCTAGGATGGAAGCGCACTAATCTGGTAAGAGGCGATATACCCCTTATGATTACGATTTCTACACAGCATCGTCCCGGAACACAAATCTCTTTGTATACTGTATACATTTCTATAATAAACTCCCACAAGACGTTTTAGAGATGTCAATTAATAAATTCAAAGTCTTTGTTAAAAGAAAGTTGATAGAAAAACCGTATTATAAGTTGCAAGACTACTTAGACGATAAAACGCGTGGGAGTGAACGAACTGCTCTAATTTGAATTGATATATATTAAACCAATATAATATTGTAATGATGATGGTAACAAAAAGAAAATACATTATACCCCACTGAGTTGGTTGTGGGTTCTTCTCGGATCATGGCGCGAAGGAACCCTCGTAATTTTAGATTTTAAGTCGTTCTTGAGTACCATCATCAGACGTATATTAGAACTAGAATGTGGAAAAAATAATATTATTTGATGACTCAAAAGTGTTGTAATATGCCTACTAGAATAAAGATATTTTGATTTAATTTGATTGATTTGTTTGGCGGTACGTCTTTGCTGGTAGGGTGGTAACTAGCCACGGCCGAAGCCTCCCCCCAGTCCAGACTCAGACAAATTTGAAAATACAATTTCCTAAATTCTTCCTTCCGGGGATCGAACCCGGGACGTACGCTTGAGAATCGAATTCTCGCATCACTGTGCAAGCGAGGGCGTAGTAACATAAGTTAATTGTCATTAATAAAGAAGGAATTAGGTAAAGTGACGTAAAACGATGGCATTAATACTGTTATTGCGATTAATCGTGAAATTCATTTTATGATCGTTGTAATCACAAATCACACGTGTGATTAACGCCATGTTTCCGAGCGATCAACGATTAGTGGCTCGCATTAATCACAAGCCTTTCGCTAACACGTGATATCTTTTAGGAAATTGATGTTAGTCTAGTTTACTTTAACTACATGTTGATTATTTAACGCTTGTATTGTTCAGCATGCTTTGCAATGTATATTATTGCGCAATCTTTATATTATGTGTCGTCTAAATTGGCGCAATTTCATGCAATAATATGTTAAAGTTTCATTGCAAACTGAAAGGTTGATTTTTATCCGACATGCTATGCAAGGCCGTCTTAAATAAACCGCCATGCAAAGAGATTTATGTTCCGGTAAGATGCTGATTAGAAACCATAAGAGATAAATTGCCTCTTAACAGATTAACGCGCTTCCATCTTAGTCGGTATCGTCACTTCCCATCAGGTGTGGTGGTTAGGCGCTGAAATTGTCAGCAACAGATAAAAAGCTTCGTAATACAAGCTATGATAGGTTGAAAAATAATACATACAATTAACATACTTACATAAATCATTGGATTTGATCAAGAAACAGGTAAAGAATTATTATCTTTTTTTATGTTCCTAATGACGACATTTATTTGATTTATTTGTTCTAAGCTTTTATGTAGTATGCATATATTACATGTATCTATTTAGTTAATTATTTGTAAGTAAGCTAAAATGAGACTGCCTGATTGGTCTAGTGGTTAGCATGTTCGACTACAGACATGAGGTCCTGGGTTCGAGTCTCGGGTGGGCCAATTCCAAATCGATATTGAGTTTTCTATTAAGATTTTCTCAATATTTGCCCGAAGTTGGGAAGTTGGCGGTGTGATCCACCCCCGTGCCTCGGAGAGTACGTTAAACCGTCGGTCCTGCGCCTGTTCTCTCTCCGGTCGGGTCGGATTTCCGTCACATCGGACTGTGAGAGTGAAGGAATAGAGAGTGCACTTGTGTACTATTCCTGCCAATCCGCAGTGGAGTAGCGTGGAGGGTCTATGTTCTGAAAAACCCTCGTTCCTCGGAGTGAGGAGGCCTGTTCCCAGCCGTGGGACGATAATGGGCTGCTACATACTTTACTTATACAATATTAGAAACTTTTCTAAAAAAGTTAATAAAAGCGTGGACATTAATTAAACTTAAACGGACAAAATTAAACTTGAGTGAAATTTAAATGTAATTATTTCTATGGGCCTAAACCAGAATTAAAACATTTTTATTTTATCTCATCTCATCACATTTTATTTTATTTAAGCCATATTATTCATACCTCTATATTAATCCTTATCCTAATAAAGTATATTTTATTAAACACCGTTTCAATACCTGTAAAGTACTTTTTAATTAGTTAAAATCCATTCAAAAATTATTACGACTTTTAAAATGACAATCTAAGGAAAATTGTAGAGACCCTATTAACGGGTACTTTATTCATTTATTTGGAAAAAAAAAACTATATATACATAACTTTAATTGTATGTAAATTGAGGTAAATATGACCTCTGCGTAATAGCAATGAATGTAAGATAACTGATAGCGATATTAGTATGGACGAGATTATAAAAGCGATAAAAGGTTTGAAATCAGGTAAGGCTGCGGGGTATGACAGAGTGTCGGTCGAGATGCTGAAGGCTGGTATATAAGGCGGAAGGCGGTATAGGTCAGCTGTACTGCTTTTTCAATATATGCTGGGAAAAAAGTCAAGTCCCAAGAGATTGGAGCAAGGCCGTAATTGTCCCTCTATATAAAGGAAAAGGGTCACAGCAGGAGTGCAAAAATTACCGCGGTATCAGCCTTCTTAGTGTCATCGGCAAATTGTATGCAAAGATATTGATTGAAAGGGTGATTAATGAAACTGATGAGAAAATATGGATGATGTACGGATCAGGTCTTTTCTATACGCTGCATAACTGAAAAATGTTTGGCTAAACACCAAAAAGTTTATTGCGCTTTCGTAGATTTAGAAAAGGCCTATGATCGAGTGGTGAGGAATGAGCTGTGGTCAACGTTATCTACGTATGGGGTGAGCGGTTGTCTGATCCAAGCATTGAAGTCTCTCTATGAGGGTTCTAGTGCCTGTGTCAGAATAAACGGAGCGTACACGGAGTGGTTTCCTGTCGAAAGAGGTGTTCGACAGGGATGTGTTGCGTCACCATGGCTGTTCAACCTATTCTTGGATAACTGTTTGACAAATTTAAAAGAAAGTATATATGGGTTAAGAATGAATGAATTACTTATAAAATGATTACTCTTCGCCGATGATCAAGTAATACTTGCCTCATCCGCTAATGAGCTACAGGAGATGGTAAATAATAAAAATAAAGCTTTGAAAGGGAAAGGAATGAAAGTGAATGTAAACAAAACGAAAGTTATGCTTTTTGAAAGAGATGAATCTATGATGAATGGCAATATTTTAATTGATGGGAAACAAGTGGAAGAGGTGAAAGAATTTGTTTACTGAAGATCTAAATTTACAAAAAATAGAACATGTGAAAGTGATTTTGAAAGGAGAGTGAATATAGGGAATATGGTACATGCCCTGTACGCGTTTATGAATAGCCAGATAGTGTCTCAAAAGGGCCAGATTGGCTGTGCATGCAAGAGTGTTGGTACCAACACTTATGTATTGTAGTGAAAGTTGGGTATGGCAGAAGAATCACAAAAGTAAAATAAATGCGGTAGAGCGTTGAGAAGTATGTGTGGATTAAGAAATGGTGTGATAAGAGAACGTTGTAGTATCAAAGAAGATGTAGTGACTAAAATTGAGAAAGGTATGCTTAGATGGTTTGGGCATGTAGAAAGAATGAATGAAAGGAGACTGACAAAAACGAATTTATGAGTCAAGAGTGAATGCGAAAGTTGGAAGGGGAACACAAAGGCAAACGTTCCTGGATCAAATCCAGGACATTTTAATTAAGGGCCAAGCCAAGAGTACTCTAAACCGACGAACTTGTATGAAAGGGTTAATGAGAATGAACGAAGCGAAGGAGATATGCAAGGATCATGGCAAGTGGAAGGATGTTGTCTCTGCCTATCCCTATGGGAATGAGGCGTGATGATATGTAATCGTATGTATGTATAAATAGATAGATATATAGAATACTCTTTATTGTACACCACAAACATGAAACAAGTAACAAAGAAACAAAACTAAGACAATAGTACAATTAGCCGACCTTATCGCTTATTAACCAGGCAACCTTAGGGTTAAAGAGACAATGTGAGGTTAATAGGGTAGGTGGTGTTCCCTACTATATAAATACATACATACAACTATTCCTACATACTAATACATACATTTTAACTTTTTTTTTGTAGCAGCCCATTAACGTCCCACTGCTGGGCACAGGCCTTCTCCTCCCTCATATGAGAGAGGGTTTTTAGAGCACTCTCAGTGCACTCTCTTTTCCATCACTCTCATAGTCCTATGTGACGGGAATCCGACCGACGACCGGAGCGAGATCAGGTGCATGACCGACGGCTTAACGTGCTCTACGAGGTACGGGGGTGGATCACACCGCCAATTTCTGCCTCATTGGTCTACTAATTGGCATGTTCGACTACAGACATGAGGTCCTAGTTTCGAGTCCCGGTTCGGGCCACTTACAAAATCAATATTGAGTTTTCTATTAAGATTGACGGCCTCGCTGGCGCAGTGGTGCGAGTATTTGCGTTGTTAGCGGAGGTCCGGTAGGACGAATTTAGGAAATTGTATTTTCTAATTTGTCTGAGTCTGGACTGGGCTTCGGCCGCGGCTAATTACCGCCCTACAAGTAAAGACGTGCCGCCAAACACAGAATTTGTGTTCAGGTACGATGCTGTATAGACACCATAAAGGGTATATCGCCTCTTCCCAGATTAGCACGCCTCCATCTTAGACTGTATCGTCACTTACCATCAGGTGAGATCGCAGTCAAACGCTAAACTGTCAGCAATACAAAAAAGATTTTCTCAATACTTACCCGAAGTTGGGAATATTGTTTATATCGGGCAATTACATCAACATTAATTTGCAAGCATTTCCTTAATCATTACCTTAATGTTAGAATCATTATTTATTGTATCTACCTTCACTTCTATAAGCAAGCTCCCGACTCTTAGACTATAAATGTGAGTTCATTGTTTCTCGAGACATTCCGGCGCGAGTAGTCGAACGGAGTGGACCTCCATACTATTTTTATTATTGTGTGTTTCAATTAAAGGTAATAAAGTGATTCATTAAAAGCAAATAATTTATCGATATTATGGAGAATTACGAGAATAATTAAGAGATTGACGTCAGCATCGCTGATGTCATTGTTTTGATAAATCAATAAACCGTCAGCCCCTTTTGTTATACAATAACCTTTTATAATATTGTAGAACATATTTTTGTTCTATCATCAATAGTTTCCCCATCGCAGTCGAGTTATATTAAAGCATATTAATTAGGGATCTTTATTATTTTTGAGAAAGTAATGTAGCTTAATATGTCGCTCAATAAAAATGCAGCTTCCTAATGGTTACAAACATACATACAAAAACACAAATGTTTCCTCCTTAAAATATTAGTTTAGGTGTAATAAGAACTAATTGTTTTCAACTTAAATTTTCGTGGTTTATTAACATATTTTTTTTACTTTTGCCGATATTTCGACCCAGTTGCATGGATCGTGGTCACGACGTTACTGAAGTCGATCCATGTAACTGGCTCGAAATATCGGGAAAATAAAAAAAAATAAAAAAACGCCATCGTGGTATGTACCCATTCAAATAGTCAATATAATAAGAACTAGCTGATCTACGTTACTCGGTTTGCATCTCATAAGAGAGAAGGAATAATTTGATTACCATAAAAAAGCGAACCTTAAAAGATAGAGATAAGTTGTCGAGAACTTTTTTTGTAGAACTTTGGAAGGGGAACAATTTAGTCTTTCATTCATTGCTAGAACTGATCAACAGAAAGGTGTCTTCCATCAAGACAATCTTTCAATCTTTGATGACTTGGCACAGACTGGGAGACCTCGACTTGGAAGTTTTGATGCATCCACCATATAGCGCTGCCCTTGCACCATCAGACTATCATTTGTTTCGGTCAATGTGGAATTCCCTTAATGGGGTAAAGTTGGCTTCAAGAGAGGCTTGTGAAAATTACTTGTCGCAGTTTTTCGCCGAGAAACCAGAAAAGTTTTACACTCATTGAATAAAATCTCGAGCGGAAAAATGGCAAAAGGTGGTCGACCAAATTGGTACATATTTACAGTTAAGTCTATGGCATTCCTTTAATGTATCTCCATCCGAACCTGAGGGGCCGTCGGCAGCGCATCCGCATATAAAATCTTTTCATCATGGAGCGATGTCCAAACTGGAGTGCCTCAGGGTGGCGTGTTGTCACCATTACTCTTGGCAGTTTTTATCAATTCTATTACTCAGAACTTATGTTCTCTCTACCACCTTTATGCAGACGATCTCCGATACTATACGATATTCATGCACCTGCTAAGCTTATCAAAGTAAAACATCTTCCTGCACCGTGGCTTACAGAAATTTAAAAAAAGCGTACTAACAAGAAAGTGGAAGCCAAATGCAAATTAAAATCAGAGAAGTAGATCTTAGTGGTTTACGCAACGGAAGCTCTCAAACAAAAAAAAAAAAACTATTTTGAAACATTTTTCGTTAATGCAACAATGTTATTAATCTTAGCAGTCTGAAATTAGCTGTGTAGTATTTATATAAATTTAGTAGATTTACTCTAGTATATAATTTTGCTACTGACTGCCTCACTGGTCGAGTGGTTAGCGTGTTCGACTACAGACGTGAGGTCCTAGGTTCGAGTCCCAGTTCGGGCCATTGCAAAAATCAATATTGAGTTTTCTATTAAGATTTTCTCAATATTTGCCCGAAGTTGGGAAGTCGGCGGTGCGATCCACCCCCGTGCCTCGGAGAGCACGTAAGCCGTCGGTCCTGCGACTGATCTCTCACCGGTCGTGTCGGATCCCGTCACATCGGACTATGAGAGTGAAGGAATAAAGAGTGCACTTGTGTACTATGCCTGCCAATCCGCAGTGGATCAGCGTGGTGGGTCTATGTTCTAACAACCCTCTCTCCTATGAGAGAGGAGGCCTGTGCCCAGCAGTGGGACGTTAATGGGCTACTGCTTACTTATAATATTGCAAAACATTCACTGGCGTGTTAAAATCAAACTGTAGCTTATTACACGTAATTACCGCAATTCATTTGCAAATACAATTGGATGCAATAACCATAGTGCAGGTGCTTGATTAATTCAACGTTTTCGCGAATGGGCCGCATTAATCACATCCGTTCTGTCGTCATCTCTCATGGCGTGACACTTATTACTGGGTCATAAATACAATTCTAAATTAACCTAAATTAACTGCCTTTATACATTTTTGATATTTTGGCAAATTAGATATCATAATCCACTTGCATATTTTGATTGCCTATAACTTTGTTTAAAGAAAAGATAAGTAGGTTTTTTTTTACATAAAAAGTTTACTTGGTCTTTACATTTAATGAAACATCTTTGCATGTAACTAAAACAACTGCAAGATATGGTTATCATACACGAAACATGATGATCCCTATTTTTTTGAAAATGACCGTGGTCTTGAAGGTAATGTTGCTGAACGGTACCAAGACATAATTCGGAATTGTCTTGTGCATGAAATAGAAAAGAGCAAAGACTAGAGGACAACAATTTAATTATGAAATGACGTTTACTTTGGACATTTAAAAAAAAAGTAGGGACTAATGATGTTTCCAGCATAAATACCATACCTTGAAATATTGTTAAAATTTGCAGTTATTTTAAAGGAAATTGTTACTGGCGTGTTAAGTAGCAGCCTATTAATGTGCCACTGCTGGCCATAGGCTTCCTCACTTGCTCACACGGTAGATTGTTTATGATGGTGGAAAACATCGCGTGGAAACCAACGAACCCCAGAAATAATTTTTTATTTTTTACTTATTTAGGAACACCAACAGCACATACGTCGTCGTCGCTTCAACCGATGGTCGTCCACTGCTGGACATAGGTCTCACGTAATGACGTCCACAAGGCCCGGTCTTGTGCCGCCTGGCTCCAGTGGCAACCGGCGACCCTGTTTATGTCGTCGGTCCACCTTGTGGGGGGTCTCCCTACACTGTGCCGCCCGGTGCGTGGTCGCCACTCGAGCACCTTCGGGCCCCAACGTCCATTGGTCCGTCGGACTACGTGCCCCGCCCATTGCCACTTCAAGTTCGCGATTCGCAGGGCTATGTCGGAGACATAGGTTCTACTACGCATCTCCTCATTTCTGATTTGATCGCGTAGAGAAACTCCGAGCATAGCCTTCGCCATCGCACGCTGAGTGACTCTGAGCTTTCGAATGAGGCCCATAGTCAGCGACCACGTTTCGGAGCTGTAGGTCATCACTGGCAACACGCACTGTTCGAAGAGCTTCGTCTTCAGGCACTGAGGGATATCGGACTAAAATATCTGGCGTAGTTTCTCGAACGCTGCCCAACCGAGCTGAATTCGGCGGTTTACCTCTGTGTCGAAATTGGACCTACCTAGTTGGACTATGTGTCCCAGGTATGAATATTCGTCTATAATAAACGCACATACATTAAACGCTTATAAACTAGTGTTAGTAATAATGATACATTCTAATGTATGTGCCAAGTATATAGGCGTACACAGCTTTCAAGAATGTGTTTGTTAGATAAATCAAAAGGTTAATTCATTAACCTATGAACGAACTACAGCAAATAAAAAACCGACTACAACATACAACAACTACACTATATTTACATAACTACAAGCATACTCAAATTGTTGGTAATATTTTACAAATTTTTGATTTGGAGCATAGTTTAATTCAGAGGTATGTTTAACCTGCCAACACGCAGCAGCAGCAGCATGGTGGGTCTACGCTGTAAAACCGTAAACTTTTAATATGTGATAATACACAACCTTTATTAATAGTAGGCTAATTGAAAAACCTTAAAAGTGTTCGTATTGGAGCAGCAGGCTGCATTGTAATTACGAAGTGAAGCGGCCTCGTTCATTTCCTCCAGGATTATCTTCCGAGCAGCTTGTTTTGCTTTGAGTTTAGTGCTAACTGCTGTAGCTAATTGCGTGCATTATTTAAGCTGTAAGCGACTGAAGTGTATTAGCCTTGTTAGTTCTTCTATTTTGCATGTGTTAAGGCTCTTTTCATGTAGCGTATTTTTTATGCGCGGAGAAAACGCGATTGCAGTGCATATTTTGTCAAAAATACGGATTTCATTTGCATAATTTTGTTAGAGATCACTCGTATTATAACTGTTAGATAACTATATTATTATTTTGTCCTAAACCTTTGGGATTAAGATAGAATAAAGTTCACATGTGTATTCCTGATGTTGTTTCAAGTTTAATTACAACGTCCGCTTAAAAAATCAAAATATTCTTTATTCAAGTAGGCTCAAAAAGCACTTTTGAATCGTCAGTGGTCTGTCAAACAAATTCAGTATGTTTTTCAATCCCAGATTCTTTATAATAAAATTAACTGTAAATTTAAAATATACTCAATGAAGCGGACGGAATTAAAACGATTAATAACACAATTTTTATTTACATTAAATTACAATGAAACGGAACAATTATTAGTAACGGCAATTTAGTATAGGAAAAAATTGTATGAAATATATATACACTTACAACTTTCGGCCAGGAAAATTTAAACTAACACGTAAACAAACACACATACACACACACACACACACACACACACACACACACACACACACACGCACGCAAACACATCCATACTCACTGGAGCGCGCGCATTCTTAAATGCACTTTTGTACTCTAAATATGCATTCTACTACTTTTATAAATTGATCATTTTACCTTTGTACCTAACTTAAGTTATTTGTTGTTGTACTGAAACGGTGGTTGAGCGGGGCACCCAGTAATACGGGTCTCAAACTCAGTACAGGGGCCCTTGCAACTTGTTTGTTTATATTTGTATACAGCAATAAAACATTTTTTTTTTTTTTTTTTTACTATGAAAATAAGCGAAATACACCATTGTGGCAGTTGCAACATCAGTGTATTGTCTAACTTTTCTAACAGCAAATGCAGCGGAATTAAGTTTACTCGCAAGAATCTTACTCGTGGGCGCCCCACTGAAGTCCAGAATCTAATGTTATACTTAAGAATACTGTAGATTTAACTTTCTCTACAGGGATATCAATAATTCGAATATTTGGACACATTTCTTTTGCATTTGGCAAAGAGAATTCGACATATTTAGTCTTTGCCGAATTTAATATTAAATTATTTACTGAAAACCAATGTGAGACCTGTGACAGGTACTATTTACATGTCGAAATTTTCCTTATTTCTATCAATCTTAAATATCAAGGACGTGTCATCAGCAAATAGCACTATATCACATTTGTCTTTCACATGGTATGCTAGATCATCATCTTCATCATCATATATACTCGTATATATATAGAATAGAAAAGGGCCAAGTATTGATCCTTGTGGGACACCCATTCATACTTATGATCGAGATGTCTCTACGCCATTTACGAATACAATTTGTAGTCTACTTTGAAGATACGTACTCAACAAATTATTGCTGTATATAAAGTTATTGTTTTAACGTCAACTGTGATTGAAGTTATGATATTTGAGTCGGGAGTTTTACAAGGAGGGATAATTGGTAGTAGCACAAGAGACCGGAATTCATTCTATTTCTGACACGAGAAGAGTAAAATGTGAGATATAATTTTGAAGAATCGCAAAGTAATATTCAACCCTCAACTATTGTTGGATGACATTTAATCCATCGATGTTAAGTAATAACCATGTGTGACCAATTATTTTTCCAACCAAACATCGTAAGTTTCCGGTTTGATATATGCTATGAAAGCCTTATACTTCTCTAGTCCAATTATCCTAACCGCAAAAGGCAATCAATGAATGATTATAACTGAGTTCCTCCTGTAAAATTTGTTGCGATAACATCAATGCAAACATTTAAAAAAAGCGTGAATATTTCCAATTAAAAACTTACCACTTCAAAATTTTTGTCCATCTGCACGTTGTATATAATAACTTATTGTTATATTTTTATGTTCTCTTTTCTATTTACTAGATTTAATCACTCTCTTAGTTAATAGAAATTCAATTATTAGCTCATTGACACATTTTGTTTGTAATTCTGTGTCATTTTAATTTTCAGAACAACGAGTTTTATGTATTGTTATCTTTATCTGATATTTTTTATGTTTTGTGTGTCTTGCAAATACAAATATAGATAAAAACAGGCTTTACTGTCTGGACGTCATATGCAAGAATAAAATACGCCAAGTGAATAGACCCTAATATTCAAACGTTTGTACAAATAGCTAAGCCAGTTTTCGCTTAGTAATTAATAGTAACCAATGAGTATTACTAGATACAAATACGATAGGGTAGTAATATTGAAATAAAGTTTTGTTACATTATGAAATAACTATTGTTAATTTTATGTAGATTATTAGAACTTATAACAATATGATTTTTAGTTTTATTTCTTAAGCTGTATAGATCATATCATCATAGATTGTATATTTATAGATAGGATATGTCATCACAAATTATATTTTCTGTCATTTAAAAAAAGTCAATTAGTATAAAAAGAAACTAAACTTGAGTTGTTCTTATTTAACGTTTTCGCGAGATTAACTTCCACGCTACTAGCTAGCTTCAGCAATTCACTTTAAACTGGTGATGACTTTACACACTTCGTGTATAGTGGCTGAAACATGAATGGGTAAAAATTAAAATTACAAGGGAAATGAAGTGAGCGCGAACGCAATTTGTGTCTGAGCACCCCGTAATGGCTACTCGTGGTTTCAGATATAATAATACTATGGATATGGTATAAAACTTTAAAATAGACTAAAACTATATAATGGCGCTGGAAAACTAACACCTAGTACCGAGCAAATCCAAAATTGTTTATCAGAATAGAGATATTTTTTATAAAAAGAATTGAAAAAAACTGGTTGTCTTAAAATCGGTTTTACAGATGATATTTTTAATTGATAACGCCATAAAAAACATTGATGAATAATTTTCGCTGTAATAAATAATTGATTAGGCCGATCACACCACTCTATCGCTCATCCGAGCTTTCACTTGCGTGCTGAATTCAGGTGGAACGTGCTTTTTCGTTATGAGTTATGCTTTTAAGTGCGTGCAGCCCAACACCATCGATTAATGAGATGTTTATTTATTTATTTAAATAGGACACCAACAGGTTACAGTAATAATATGCAAAAAATAAAGAATTAACAAATAACAAAAAGTAATTACTGAAAACCCACTTACTAGTTGCCACATCATGCAGAAAATACTAACTAAGAAGAATAAAACAAGCAATGAAGAAAGGAACAAAATTAAACAAAAAAAAATTATATTTACAATTATTTAAAAATTAAATAATACTAGGCAACGAGGTCTACATCAGGACAGGCAAGACAGTGGTTTACAATTTTCCTTTTAAAGGATGCAAGACTATCACAACTTATATCTATATCAATCGAATTACATATTTTATTACCTAGGATAAGTTTTCTATTTACTGGTTATCAAAAAAAAAAGTAATAATACTCCAGTATTTAGTTTGTTCAAATAATATTTTCAGGGTTACTATCTGGTTGCTTTCCAGCTTTGATATATAATAATGAATTCCTATTTTCCTATGTCATATTAATAATTATTTTGTTGTATTTTTATAGCTAGGAAAATGTTCTTCTGAAAGAAAAAATGTAAAAGTTGCGTGGAACTTTAAGTAAATTTGACAACCACAATAAGTTTACTAATGTAACCTTAGTGCTTTTGAAAATTTTAATTGAAAATTAAATTTGAAATTGAAATTTAAAATTGTATGTATATATGTATTAGTAAAGATTATATACATCGATACACAAGTATTTTTATTTTATTTATTTTAGATACGTTATAATTTATTGTATTTTTAGGTTAATTAATCATTATCATAACTCATGTTCTGGATGTAAGTTTTTATATTAAATTTAAGAACATGAAGTGTAGTAATTAGTGATGGTCTTTAAATAAAAGGCATATCACCTGTTCGCGTATCGGAATAACAAGAAGTATTTAAATTATAACCAAATAATAAACAAAGAATATTGTGTTTACATTAGAATTATATAAAAAATAAACACTGTATATAGTTATCATGTCTAAACAACTAATTTAGTTTAGTAGCTCTACGTTTTGCGGTCGGTGTTCACTGGGCTTCGTTGTGGAAAATTGCGCATACCTTCCTCGCTGTTTTAATTTGAGACTTGATTTTAAAACTACATTTCATATAAATGCTCTTTCTTTTACCTTTGAGCTTAAGACACCTTTGTGGGTTGGAAAGACTTGTTAGAACATCCTTTATTTNATCTCAACACCGCCCAGGTTTCCACCGCATTATTAAATAAAGACGCATTATTAAATAAAGAATATTTCATACCTTTACCATTATCACGATAGGGATATTAAAAATCTTTTTCTAACATTATTCAAACAACATAATGAATTGGTCTATGATAAAACAATTTTAGAAAAACGTAACATCCATTTTATAATTAAGAGAACAGAAAATTGAACCACTAGCTTTATAAATAAATTTTCAAAAAAGTAGTCGTTTCCTACCTCCAATAGTTATGAAGAAACTGAAAGTCTGCTTAAAGTAACCACATAAGTTATACCACCTTTTTTACACACCCTCCTATAAGAGACAAATATCCACACACATACCCACATCACTTTCACACATACTTTCAGCTATGCATTACACAAACATTTAATTTATGAACATATTATATCTGAAAAATACCATACAATATATATATACTCAGTAATATTTGCGATATTTTCTAAAACAATAATAAATTTTACTTGAAACACAATATATAATAAGGGCTTCTTTTAACAATACACTTTAGAGATTCGGCACTGGCAGCTGTAACACAGGTTTCACCTAGTTCAAAATCAAAAATATCTTTATTCAAGTAGGCATATTACAGCACTTTTGAATCGTCAAATTATATATTTTTTTCCACACTCTGATTCTAATCTACGTCTGATGATGGTACTCAAAATTGGCTTAAAATCGTTCAGGTACAGAACGTAATACGGATCGTCGTCGTCTTCGCTTCAACCGATGGACGTCCACTGCTGGACATAGGTCTCAAGTAATGACGTCCACAAGGCCCGATCTTGCGCCGCCTGACTTCAGCGGCTACCGGCTACCCTCTTTATATCATCGGTCTACCTTGGTGGGGGCCTGCCTACACTGCGCCGTCCAGTGTGGGGTAGCCACTCCAGCACCTTCGGCCCCCAACGTCCATCGGTCCTTCGGATTATGTGCCCCGCTCATTGCCACACTCTCCATCGCATGCAGAGTGACTCTGAGCTTCCGCATGAGGCCCATAGTCAGCGACCGCATCTCAGAACCGTAGGTCATTACTGGGAACACGCACTTCGACTTTGTCTTCAGGCAGTGAGGAATATCGGACGAAAATATCTGGTGTAATTTCCCGAACGCTGCCCGACCGAGTAAAGAGTAATATGGATACACCAAACTAAATTAAAAGTAAAGTTTGCTGAAAGATCCTAAATTTATGTACGGCAACTTTTTTTTGATATAATGTTATTATATATTACCGTTGTACATTATTGCCGTACATTATAAATGGTAACAAATAAAAATATTACGGTAAAAAAGAAATTATTTACTCGTGTACTCGCCTGTATCGCTCAGAAATGACGACATAGCGCGCAAAGTTATTTTATGAAACAGTAACAGCCTTCTAAGCGTTATAAACGTTCAATTACAGGTTAATTTCTTTCCATGGGCTTGTAGTCTATTAATTAATCATAGTTCTAGTAGTATCTACAAGGTCTATCTATAAGGTTAATATTTGTTTAACGTAAACATTGTCACAACTCTGCATTTTGGTCAAAGCACAAACGGTTACCTATTTCCTTTTGTTGCAATGTACACAGCTTTGTTTTCATATGATCCCGTGACAATTCCGTTTTCAGATATAGCATGGTTTGAGATCGTTTGAAATCTTACGTTTAAATGCATTCACAAGGAGTGTATTGCAAATCCCTACCATTTATGACATTTGTTTTGAAGTGCACTTGTTTTGTAATTTGTTAAATGTTTAGTATCATTATTTTCTACATACGTTTTTATAACACCTAGAAAAGATGTTATTTGCTAAATGTAAATTCTTTAAATAATTTCAAGAATTACATAGACGATAAAAAACCTGGGAGAGCATGAATTGTGGTAATCCCTACACAATAAATTTAGATTATATTATTGCAATGTAATTAAAAAAAAATTGAAATATGTATATTTTAATATATGCACTCTATATAGTATTATGTACATATAATAAAAAATTGTAAATTTTAACACCCACTCCAATTCTATTGATAAAACTTGATCGTACAAAATATTTCTGAAATGGACAATTCAATACAAACTAATATAAGAAGTAATTACAAAAGAATAAAGTACCTTGCATTTTTAAACTTTATTCCAATAAATTGTTGAGAGTAAAGCACTAATTTAGTTATATCATCAAAGAAAGAGCAACGCTTTTAGAGAGCGTTCCAACTTTTAGTTCTGCGAATTTATAAAGGGCCCTTATCTTACGCCTACATTTTCTAATTTAAAGGAAGTCGATTCTTATATTATCGTAACTATGACCGGTTTGACATAAGAGACCTTCATCAGAAACTGCCACTACCAAATGGGATGTACGGTTATCTCAAAGAAAGAAAGACCTAGGTTTTGAATTAATTTAATCAATGCCTATTTTTACTCGTAGCTTTCACTGTCCCTATAAACTAACAAATTCAATGTGGGCGTAGGTTTGCATCAGGGATCGGCTTTAAGCCCTTTTTTGTTATGGATGCACCGCCTGGTAATGGATGCACTGACATCAAACATACAAGAGGAAGCACCCTGGTGCATGCTGTTTGCCGATGTCATTATGCATGTTGGAGAGGATGGAGCCGAGGTACAGAGAAGGCTAGAAATATGACAGGAAAAACTGGAAAACGCAGGGTTGAAGATCAAGAGGACCAAAACAGAACATCTGTTCTGTGATTTCGGGGATCCATCCAGTTTTTCTTCGATTGTCTTAGATGGTGTTTCCCTTCGAGTCTGCTCAGATTTCCGTTACCTCGGCTCTATCTTCCAAAACGACGGCGGCATTGACCGAGATGTTACTAGCAGGATAAATGCAGGTTGGATGAAGTGGAGGCAGGTCTCGGGAACAATTTGCGATGCCAGAATGCCCCTTAAACTAAAGGGGAAGATTTATAAGACGATCGTAAGACCTGTCATCCTGTATGGATCAGAGTGCTGGGCCACCAAAGGGGAGAATGAAAGGAAATTGCATGCAGCGGAGATGCGAATGTTGAGATGGATGTGTGGAGTGACAAAATTGGATAAGATTAAGAATGAGTATATTAGAGGAAGTGTGAAAGTAGCACCAGTGACCGAGAAGTTAAGGAGTGGAAGGTTAGCCTGGTATGGACATGTAATGAGAAGGGAGGATAGCCATGTATGTAAGAGGGTCCTAAATATGATGGTAAGCGGCAGGGCCGGGAGAGGGCGACCAAAAAAAGTGTGGATGAATTGTGTGAAAGAGGATATGTGTATTAAGGGTGTGAATGTAGAAATGACAGCGGATAGAGTGAAGAGGCGAAAGGTAACATGCTGTGCCGACCCCACCTAGTGGTATAAGGGCAAGAAAACAACAAAATATTGGTAGGGCGAATTTAGGAAATAGCATTTTCTAATTTGTTTGAGTCTAAACTGCTGGGAGGCTTAGGCCGTGGCAAGAGAAAGAGATTTGTGTTCCGGTACGATGCTGTGTAAAAGCCATAAGATGTGAATTGCCTCTTACCATAACATCATCCTTCCATCTTTGACTGTATCATCAGGCAATTAAAACAAAGGGAGGCTTTATTAAACTACTCCAGTTCATATACATTTTCTTTACTAATATTTGATAAAACTTCCTATTAATACAGTTCGTCACAAATATTAATTAAATTATTACATTTATTTTGGTTAATGTTATACTAGGCCATCTCTTGAAAGCTCGCGTAAAAGCTTTGAAGGTTATTTTTCCTATGTAAAGAGTTTAAAATGTTCGAGTTAATTTTAAGGTTACTTTAACATGATTAAGCTGATTATATTGATTTATATTCGGTCACTGTGTTTTATTGTATCATATAATGGAAATATGTAAAATAATGATAATGTAGACAAGGGCATAAATGAACATCGTCTGTTAGCCCAAAAAGGTCAAATGTATCTTTTCACGAAAATAAGAGGATCAGCTGTCTTTTTGAGCCATATTTTGTTAATAAAATTAAACGACATAGTTTCTGTATAATACCGAACCCAGTTCTATTTTTAAGTTTTCTATATTTTTTTAATGAATAAAGTCCATATTACGTTGCAGTACTATTTTACTGCTCTATTTTTATTTTACTATTTGTCTGTTACTAGCAGATTAAAATATGACATCCTTGCGGCTGTCCATAGGATCAGGGACCTAGCCGACCAAGCTCTGATATACAAGTGGGAGGAGGACCTCGGATCCCCACTGTTACTGAAGCGATTCGTCCTCACCTGGACCGATAGCTCTCTAAGAAGCACGGGACGCTTTTCTACAGGTGGTGCAGGTTCTGACAGGGCATGGTTGTTTCGGAAAGTTCTTGCACCAAATCGGCCGAGAGGAGTCGCCCAACTGCCATGAGTTTAGTGCAGCTAATGACTCAGCACACCGCACTGTGGCAAACTGCGCAGTCTGGGGACCTAAGGGTCGCCTCTTGGTGGCGCTGATCTCCGGGGATTCTCTCGCTGCGGATAAGCGTGATGATAAGGCGTGAGAGTTGTTGGGCGGGAGTGACCTTCTTCTGCGAGATGGTGGGCTCGCTAAAGAAGGCCCGCAAACGAGAGAGGGAGAATGTAGTAGATGCCGAGAGAAGTCTCGGCTGAAGGAAGCAGGATATTAGGCGGTGCATATTTGCGCACCTGCTGCCGCTTCCGTGAATCCTCAATCTGACTCATCCGAGAAACCAGGTAGGAATGCGCAAGCTGATCTTCTGATGTCTCACTCACGGGTGAAGAGGGTTCCGTTGAGTTTTAGTGGATATTACGAGCTTTCCGCCCTAGCTGTGTTTCACACTCCCGCAGTTCGGGGTTAGTGCGTAAATGCATTTCCCAGGGAAAAAAAAGAATTCGATTCCCGCTAGGGTAAACTTTGGAAGTTCTCTGAGTGTCAGATTGGTAGGAGGCTTCGGCCGTGGCTTCTTATCATCCTACCAGCTACGACGTGCCGCCAATCTAGAGATTTGTGTTCCGGCACGATGCTTTGTAGAAACCATGAACCATTGCCGCGCAT
This sequence comes from Elymnias hypermnestra, assembly GCA_015832385.1. Lineage (NCBI taxonomy): Eukaryota > Metazoa > Arthropoda > Insecta > Lepidoptera > Nymphalidae > Elymnias > Elymnias hypermnestra. The sequence continues at coordinate 3,218,399 of JACTOM010000931.1, read as the reverse complement.
CCATCTTAGACTATATCATCACTTACTATTGGGTGTGATCACGGTGAACGTTTAACTGTCAACAATAATGCGAATTTAGTCTTAGAGGGACTGGAACCCAAAACCAATGTTAGTCTCTAAGCGACAGTAATAACTGTGCTGGCTAAACCAAGAGTAGAGCTTAAAAGCTTTATCATAGTCTTGTCACATTCAGCACAACTATTCCACGACAAATGGAGATAACACTTTGTTATTTCATTTTACTGTTTCTTTACTTGTGTCGTAAAGCGTGACTGAATTAGGTTACAAAAGATATCGCGGGATTTACGAAACAATTTCGGGACCGCAACCCACAAAATCTGGATTTAAACTTAATTAACACAAAGGTTTAAGAGCAATTTACGAAGGGCTTTATGACATGACCGGGGAGGGAAAAATTAGAAAGATCTTATAGTATTTGGACCCTGACATAAAATGGAATTGTTCTTCAAGATCTAGGTGTAATTAAAAACATCTCTAGGAAAACCTAAAACTATAAATACTAGTAATAACCAGTGTGCTTTGCAATGCCGCTTGTTAAAACTATAAACAGTCATGTGCCTGTCAGTACTTTTTACGTAAAAGTTGATTATGTATTTTACAAGAAGTATTTGGAAAAAAATTCTATATTCGTATTCGAGTTTAAATTAAACACATTTACTATATATTTTTAAGTTAATTCTTTAAAAAGTCACCGAATTTAATATTTAAATTTACCACTACTTGGTCCATCTTAGCTTTTAATCAAGTTATAAGTTATTCTTAAGTGAATTTCGTACTATTAAAATAACAGCTTTCATTTAACGTATTCTGAAAATATTTTTTTTTTCTACGCGTATACTGCGATATTAGCTATTTTGATTTTTTTTTTATTAATACCTAATTATATCACAGTCAACACGATGAAAACTTGAATGAACGTCGTAGCTTCAGCAAGTCGAAAGTTATGCTGAATGGAAACTCAATACGCTCAGAATGGTTGGGCCTCCTCCTCTGCTGCACATTATGTGGTACAGCCCTTATTTGATCTTTTAGCTATCCAGTGGTACAATTGAATTACGGATAGAGGTAAAAGGTATGTATTTTGACTATTTGAATGGGTACATACCACGATGGCGTTTTTTAATTTTTTATTTATTTTTTAATTTTGCCGATATTTCGACCCAGTTGCATGGATCGTGGTAAGTTACCACGATCCATGCAACTGGGTAGTTATCACGATTCATGCAACTGGGTCGAAATATCGGCAAAATTAAAAAATAAATAAAAAATTAAAAAACGCCATTGTGGTATGTACCCGTTCAAATAGTCAATATGTTAATAAACCACGAAAATTTAAGTTTTAAAACCACAGGTATGTAGCTACAATACCAAACTGTATCCCCCGATTTTGTTATTATTAATTTTTTGATGATGATGATGATGATGATGATGATGATGAATGGCAATATTTTGATAGATGGGGAACAAGTGGAAGAGGTGAAAGTATTTGTATAATTGGGATGTAAATTTACGAAAGATGGAACATGTGAAAGTGTTATTAAAAGGAGAGTGAATGCAGGGAATATGGTAAATGTCCGTCTTTATGAATAGACAGATGGTGTCTCAAAAGGCTAGACTGGCTGTGCATGCAGGAGTGTTGGTGCCAACACTTATGTATGGTAGTGAAAGTTGGGTATGACAGAAGAATCACAAAAGTAAAATAAATGCGGTAGAGATGAGAGAACGTTGTGGTATAAAAGAAGATGTAGTGACTAAAATTGAGAAAGGTATGCTTAGATGGTTTGGGCACGTAGAGAAAATGAATGAAAGAAGACTGACAAAAAGGTTTTATGAGTCTACAGTAAATGCGAAAGTTGGAAGCAGAAGACCAAGGTGCACGTTTCTGGACCAAATCCAGGACATTTTAAATAAGGGCCAGGTCAAGAGTAAGTCGATGAACTATGTATGAAAGGTTTAATGATAATGAAAGAAGCCAAGCAGATATGCAAGGATCGTGGCAAGTGGAAGGATGTCTGTCGTCTCTGCCTACCCCTATGGGAATGAGGCATGATGCTATGTATGTATGTATTAATAGCTTCACTTTAGATGCGATTTTGAAGACGTATTCACGTCAAAATGTATTTGAACTTGAATGGATGAATAAAATATGTATTTTATTAACGATTAAACTCTTATCAAGGTGTTTGCATGTATAGGGATACTGTGAACATATATTAGACATTTACAAACAAACAACCGAGTTAACTAGAAAATTCTTGGCTACGTAGCATAATGACGCGGTCGCATTAAAACAGACCTAAATCTTTCAAATTATTATTAGCCAGTTAAATTTGCATTAGGCCGCGGCCTCATTACAGGGACTTCTGCCCTTGAATGGGCTTTAATAGGCTATAAGACTTTACGATATTTGAACACTTGAAATGAAGTAATTGCCCACTTCGCGAGTGTGAAATTTTCGTGCCGTAAAGTTTTCGACATAGATTTTATTTATAAACTATATAAGAGAGATTGTAGTCTTTATCAATTTCTATGTTGAATAGATAAAAAACTACATGTAAACATTTTAGTAAGAGATATAAACGCGATGTATTCTGTCCGTGAAATGAGTCAATTTTATTTTTGTATATATCGGGTTCTGGGCTTCCATCATTTACATAAAAACAACCACAGTCAATTTTCACAGAGATTATTTATTACTTTCAACTAAATTACAAATTATTTTTTGAATTAAATGACAATACCCAATAATTTATGGGTGCAAGGTGTGCACCGGGCAGCCTTTCGAGTAAGAATGCTCGTCAACCTAATGCAAGCCCTTTTATACTAATTTCTGCGAGCGGGGGTAGTTCGAATGTTGCTAGATGTGTGTTGCTAGCTCGCTGCACACCTTGTTACCAACATTAAAAATCGTTGCCGCCGTCATATATTATATTATCTCTTAAACTACTTGTCACGTTTTAATTGCCCAATAATTTTCCCACGCTTTTTAACGGAAATAACAATCGCCTGTCTCGCCCCGCACGGACGTTTTTACGTCGCTTGCCCCGCGAGTCGAATGACGCTGAAGTGGCTCTTGGGACTTAAATATTCATGAAAGACTACCAAATGTTATAATTTTTGTTTGCTAATAGTTAAACTATACAATTTCATCTTTTGATTATTAAATTAAGACTCTGGTGTAACGTTAAATTGCGCTAAACTTTAAGATAGTGAAAAAAGTCCGTCTTATATTTATAGGGTCATATCATAACAATTAAGACTTACGTCAAGGGTTTTCGATATTATTCAAAACACTTCTTTAATCAAATCAGCAATAAACACTTAAGTTTAAAAAATGCCACAAAAAACTTAACGATTTTCGACGCGACACACGCTCCGTTATTAACGATCACTGTAACGGACTTATTGACTTAAAAAGAAAGAGATGCTTTTATTTCTAATTGTACAAGTTGAAAGAGAACTATCGTATATGTCAACTAATAGTTGACAGGGGCAGTTTAAGTTACCTTTTTTTTGTCCAAGTTACTTTTTATTACATCAATTATTTGCCAACATTGTCAGACCGTTCCGAGATTAGAGAGAACAAATAGACAGCGTTGGCGTAAGAAGTTAGAAAGTCTATTATTTAATGAACCACAGATAGCATAGTTAGTTTGTAAAATACTAAAATTCTGATTAACAATGGGGCTCAGGGTAAACTTGTAAAAAGTAACTTTTGATCTATTCTCATATCTTCCAAATATACATAAAAAAAAGATTGCAAAGTCGGTTTTTGGATATTATTTTTACGTGGTAACGTCACAAGGAAACATTGAATTGAATTAAAGGTTGCGTGCTGCCGCTGTGCATCTTCTATTCGGATACATATTAGCCATACGATTAGGCCGCTCGCGCCTCTCTATCGCCTGTTCCACGCACTCCACTGTCGGCTCAGGCGGAACGTGACACGTTTCGAAACGCCACAAGCACCGTGTCACGATACATTTATACAATACTTTTATATTCTATATAAAAAAATAAAAAGCCTTTATTGTTGACTTTAGGTTAAATTTAAAATATTGTGCCTATACCTATTTAAGTTATCTATTAACTATTCTCTAAAGTTATAATAATAATTAAACTGCAAACTGTTTTTAGTTGTCAACTTATCTTCCGACAAAGGCCTCCTCTGAAGCTCTCCACTCCATTCTATTCCTTCCTGTTCGAGACCATATTGGACCTCCTATTTTCCTGATGTCATCTTCCCATCTCTGAGCCTGTCTACCTGTTTTCCTTTTGCTGTCCAGTAGATACCATTCTGTTATTTATGTTGTATATACTAAAATATAAATTATTATAGCATATATCAAAATATTACTTAAGTTACGCCGTGCAAGTTTAAGTCCGTTAAGTTTACGTGTGCACTAATTTTCGCTGGTGAAATTTAGATTAATGTGATGACGGCTTTATGCCACCATCTTTATAGAGAAATTCCTCTTTGCGTAACAACAACAAATTCTTGATGTTGTGCAATGTTATATAGTTTATGCTAAGAGGAAAATTATAACTATATCTACAAAACACGACCTATTTTACAATTGCTACTATTAGACTACACTACCCCTATATTTTCTAAACTTTCAGTTGTGTACCTTTCCAATTACCACATTGTAATTGACTATTAAACTGCATCATTGGTAAAGTGGTTAGCATGTTTGACTATAGACATGGTCGGTCGGATTCCCGTCACATCGGACTATGAGAGTGATGGAATAGAGAGTGCACTTGTGAACTATGCCTGCCAATCCGCAGTGGAGCAGCGTGATGGGTGGATGCATTAAAAACTTTCTCTTTTATATGAGTGAAAAGGCCTGTACCCAGCAGTGGGATGTTAATGGGCTGCTACTTACCTTACCTTACTTGATTATTTTCTTTAAAAAAAAAGGCAAAAAAATACAGTAACTTATCCTTAAAAGGTATACTCGTATATGGCATCAACGACTTTTGTTTAGATCTGTAAAAGAGGAATTATCCAGTCACACATTTTATTTTTGATAAAGGCTTCAGCGTTTTTTATGATAATTCTCATTTGATTTTTTTCCGAAGTTTCTACCAATCATCGATATATTTCAATCAATTTACACAAAAATTTTGCAAGTTCTATAAATGAATGTTCCTTAAGACTCACTCTATATATTGACGAAAACCACATGGAAATCTGTTCAGTAGTTTTTCAGTTTACGTACAAATAGACGTCGAGGAAGAAGTTAAATGTAAAAGCTGTACACCGCCAGGAATCAGGTAGTATGAGTATAACGTAAAAACACTTTGTATTGAAGTGATGGTAAATTATTAGAAAGAATGTGAATTAATTGCATTAATTATTAAGTACTTTAGAAATAATGGTACATTGAAATGTATCAGCAAGCTGTCCTTATTTTGTTTGAATACGAAGAACAATATCTTTAGCAATGGGGAAAAATGTAACAATAAAACATCTTTCACTCTTTTATCCTTTCATCCTTGTCGAAGGCGTTTTAAAAAGCCGTTTCTTATTCAAAATTTGTGAAAATTGTAAACAAATAGATGAATACATTCGTGAATGCATCAAATGAATACAAATGAATGAATGAATGAATACAAAACAGAAAAATATTTATGAATAAGCCTGTATTCTTTATAGAAAAGTGGAATACTGACACAGTTTTAGGATAAGGATATTTTGTTTGAAGGCTTTTAGAAAAGTAACAGTTTTTAGTCCTTTTTTAAATCGGTGCCTATCTTTTTAACAAGCTTTTTACAGTTTCATTCCATTAAGGTTCCTATTCTCTTTAGAAAACCTCAAAAAGATTGGCGAGTGAGCTATATTACTAGATTTTTTTTTTATAAATATGACAGACAAATGAGCTAGCGGGTCACCTGATGGTAAGTGAACACCGCTGATTATTTTAGCAAATTAGCATTAAATTATTATTTGCACTATATCATTGCCTCATTGGTCTAGTGGGTAGCAAGTTTGAACACAGACAAGAGGTCCTGGGTTCGAGTCTCGGATCGGGCCAATTCAAAATCGATATTGAGTTTCCCACTAAGATTTTCTCAATATTTGCCGAAGTTGGGAAAAATTTGGCGGTGTGATCCACCCCCGTGCCCCGGAGACCACGTTAATTCGTCGGTCCTGCGCCTGATATCTCTTCGGTTGTGTCGGATTGGCGTCACTTCTATGAGAATAAAGGAATAGAGAGTACACCTGTGTGTACTATGGCTGCCAATCCGCAGTGGCGCAGCGTGGTGGATCTATGCTCTAATAGCTCTCTCTCATATGAATGAGGAGCCCTGTGCCCAGCAGTGGGAAGTTAATGGGCTGCTACTTACTTACTTATTTTATTATATCACTGAATCGTTGAAGAATGTTTTAAAAATTGTACTTATAAAAATATATTAGACATTTAATTTATAAATACGAATTGTTATTAGAATTAATGATATAACTGTATTATTGAACGATTTAAGACCGTAACAGAAATTGTTATTTGTTATTTGCAACAAAAAATTTAGTTTAATAAAGGACCTGATGTCCACTTCAAGTGGAACTGACAAAAAAAGTTATAACGGCTGACCTTGGACACTTGCAGCACCAGGGAATCAGTGTGCCTGAAAAATATGTATCATATCTATATATATTTTGTTGTAATTACGAATCTGAATGCTTAAATATCCCTCCCTAATTGCTCTATATGCAATACTAGCAGTACCCGCGAATTTGTGCGCGTAAAATAGTGTTTTTATGTAGCATTTATAATAATTTTACAAATAAGAGACATATTTATAATGACTTTAACGGACGCTTTATTGACCTTTCTCAAGCTATAGACTAGCTGTGTACTAAATTTCATTTGAAGCGATTGATTAGTCAGAAAGTAAGGGATTGTTATTTCACACCCTTGTGTTTAAAACTTATACAAACTTTGAATCGTCATATTTATATAGTAACTAGAACTAAAAATGACGAAATTTCCTTTCCTTAAAGACCGTTTTTGCAGCAAAATTAGCATTCATCCTTTTTGAGGCTCTAGACTATCTGTGCACCAAATTTAATTTTCATCGGTTCAGTAGTTGTGATATGAAAACTCGAAAGACAGAGTTACTTTCGCATTCATAATATTAGTAGACTAATGAAATGTAGTTTTTGAGTTTATCGCGAACAGACAGATGCATCGTAGTTGTCTAATGTGTAAGGATTATAGAAAAATTTGAATCAATGGTTTCTTTTAACCTTTCATCAGATATCCAGTTATTCATAATCAAATCGATGGATATCTTCGTAAAAGTTAAAAAACATTCTTTTGCCATTTACAAATTAAGACTCATTTTTTCAAGGCACATAAACTCTTTAAGTATACGGAAAGCAATAACATGCTGGAGGAAGGCTTCGCTGCGGTAAAAGCTTTGAGACTTTAATAAAATATCGTTCGCACTCACTCTTTAAAGGTAATCGTCTTACGCATCTACGAAAATTACAGCGAGTGAGTTGTATTTTACGTTTTAAGTAATAAAATAGGAACAAATCTTTTGGGATTACATATGGTCACTTAAATTTGTTATTATATATAATTTATTTGTATATACCAACACCTTATGGTTAGGTAAGTAGCAGCATATTAACGTCTCATCGCTGGGCTCAGGTTTTCTCACTCAAAGAAGAAAGGGCATAGACCTCCCTTCGGTTTAGTTAGATTTCTCACGATCTCATCACCGAAAAGCTCAATGATCAATTTTAAACCACAAACCACAAACAGAAAGAAGGAAATGGAGACAGTTAATAGAACTTAGTGGTGCTTGCCCAGTATTCCAAGTCCTGCCTGTTAATAATATGTTTATTATTATTATATTAAAGTAAGGCGGCGTGGAAAAGCTTTCTTTTGTATGTAGAAACGTTTAAAAGGTAAAATAAGTAGTAGTAGCCCATTAACGTCCTACTACACAGACCTCCTCGCTCATAGGAAAGAGGGTTTTTAGAATATAGACCCGCCACACTGCGGATTGGCAGGCATAGTACACAAGTGCAGTCTCTAATCCATCACTCTCATAGTCCCATGTGATGGGAACCCAACCCGATCAGAGAGATCAGGCTCAGGACCGATAGCTTAACATGCTTTTCGAGATACGAGGGTAAAGCACACCACCAACTTCCCAACTTCGGGTAAATATTGAGAAAATCTTAATAGAAAACTCAATATCAAATATAATAAAATGGCCAGACTTGGGACTCGAACTCGGGACCTGATGTCTGTAGTCGAACTTGCTAACCACTAGACCAATGAGGACGTTAGAAACTTTTTAACAACTATAATTACCATACGACGCTACGTTATGCTTTATCACTATCAAATAATAAAGAAATTTCTTTTAATTTACGTGCATAATCAAGTGAAAAATTGTAAAATTGAATTTCTTTACGTTTTAATTAAGTTGGTCAATGCGTGACGAGAGCGTTATGAAAAAGTTTTCGGGCGAACGGAAGTTTTGAGACATGTAGTTATAAATGTATAAGTAAGGCTAGCTTCATTTTTGAGATAACCTCATACAATGCCCGGCATATGTTGCAATGCCACAATTGACACAATTTTTTCTAAGTTAAACTTCTCTACGCTTGTGTTGCTTAGGGTTATTGGGCGAGATGAGCGGGCGGCGAATGTAATAAGTTAAAATATTTTTAGAAAATAATATATGCATAAATATACACGAGTGTGTATATATCATACATATATAAGTTTATTAAAGTAGAATAAGCCAACTTTTAACAGGCGACCTTTGGATAAAGGAAGTGAAAGAAAGCAAGTGGCGCGACTAAAAACAAGAAACCTATTAGATGTTACTTATTATGACTGTATAAAATACACAATTAAAATTATATATATGTTGGAGTCAAATAGTTTGCGGAACACCGGCGCCATCTATCTATTAGCGCTGGACAGAGTCAATGAGTCACAAGTCGCCGCGAGTGATCGATTAGTTCTCGAGTCCTCGAGTGACGGTACGTCACAGCCATCGACCACTGAAACTGTCACGTTCCTAACTACTATTGACAATGTTTTTTTATAAATTGTTATCGGGAACATTAAGTCATTGTACATTATAATCTGAGTTAATTAATAAAGTGTTTGATTGCACCAACATTTCCCACTAACGCCCACAGTATGGAGATTGAATTATGGAACTCACTAATGACGATGTCGGCGGGGAACCCTATGCTATACTTCTTCTTCTCTTCTCTCTCTAATTCTTTGACACATATATACATACAAGGCTAATATAAAAATATAATTAATTACGAATGATTTGATAAACAGTAGGAATTAAATCATCTTTTAATAGTATGAAGAGATATACATACAAAATACATACATATGTTGCACTTCAGCCATCTGGTCTGAGGCACATTCTTTTTATTTTTGGAGTCACATTGGAATGACCGTGGAGAGACATCTTTATTTCTATTTAACACAGTATAACAGACAATTTTATATAATAATTCTGGATATTTATTTCCAGCATTCAACATTGTTGAGGCGTTATTATTTGATCACCACCAGTAAATGTGGAACGTCATAAAATCTGAGTGTTCAGGGAAGTGCCGTGTTCATAGTGGACATTATTATTGAGGACACACGGGTGCTAATAAGGACAAGCTTTTTAAATATACTAACATATTTATTTATTTAAATTAAGAACATTTTAGAGTTTAAGAAGTCCTTTTAATAATTAATACTAAATAAGGAATAACTGCCTCATTGGTCTAGTGGGTAACATGTTCGACTACAGACATGATGTCCTGGGTTCGAGTCCCGGGTCGGGCCAATGCGAAATCGATATTGAGTTTTCCACTAAGATTTTCTCAATATTTGCCGAAGTTGAGAAAAAATTGCCGGTATGATCCACCCCCTTGCTTCGGAGAGCACGTTAAGACGTCGGTCCTGCGCCTGATCTCTCTTCGGTTGTATCGCATTAGCGTCACTTCTGACTCTGAGAGTGAAGGGATAGAGAGTACACCTGTGTGTACTATGCCTGCCAATCCACAGTGGAGCAGCATGGTGGGTCTATGCTCTGAAAACCCTCTCATATGAGTGAGGAGGCCTGTACCCAGCAGTGGGGAGTTGGTATGTATTTATGGATTGGTATGTAGATATACAGGTAATGTATTAAAAAAAATAGACGGTTTATTTTCAGTTTTTAGTAACGTATTTTTCAAGAAATTATCATTTCATTTATTTGTTTTTACGAGATCTAGCGTAATTAACGCTAATAAAACGTTTTAAAATCTGACCTTTTTCTGACCCCATCATCAAAAGTGTCATTAGTACTATCGTCTGTCTTCGTTTCAGGAAGCGGTATAAGTCTCCGACCCGTGTTGGAGGGCAACTTGAAATTTTTATAAAATAAAAAAAAAATACATTGTATAGATCGGTACAACATCTGACGCTTACGATCCCTCTCAACTGTGTTATTCATATTAGAGTCAAAAGTCGTGTTATATCTTATCTATATATATATAAAAGAGATATCTGGGTATCTATTGACTCATCACTATATCTCTGGAACCATAGGGTGTGAAGACTTTACATTTTGGAGGAATATTCCTTTTGTCGAATAAAGGTCAGCTAAGAACGGATTTCTAGAAATTCCACCAGTATGGTTGTTGTGAGGGGGTATATGTATGTTTCTTATTTGTAAAACAATTTGCCTAAATTAACGAAAATGCCATCCAAAAATTATTCTACCCAGACTATTATTATTATTCAGCTAGTCTTATATATGATAACACTGCTTACTTCTACAGCTGCATAACTTATAAAAGTTTAATATAAAATAATCCTTTTCTCTAAAATCATTAAATTTAAGACAGTCATAATAAAATTTGTGATAATGAAACCTATTTAATAATAATAGTAATATTTTTTATTAAATAAAAATATTTTACTATTTATATACAAGATTCAAATAAATCCAAATAAATGAGCCTTATAGTCTAAGTGTACAAATTAATTTATGATTAAACATAATCTAGGTAAATGCCTATATTTTAGATAAATACTCTAGGTAAATACCTATTTTTTACCAAATTTATAAAAGAAGAATAAACAAACATCTGTATTTGTTTGTATATGCGTAAGTGTGTGTGTGTGTGTGTGTGCGTGCGTGCGTGCGAGTGTGTGTGAGTGTATGTGTTCGCGCACGATGTTATCGTTGCTCTGTGGGCATGGCGCGATATAGTCTGTCGAGATCTCTTATCTGTGGGTAAGAATCCTTTGGGTTTTGGAAAAGGGTTCAACTCGGAAGCGCTTTGAGGACGGCCGCGGTCTAGGGCCGTCGCGAGATTTTGAGTTTTTGTGCGGAAGGAAGTGCGGGATCCCACGCGTCTTTTGGTTCGAGGATATAGGGAAAATCCTCGACGCGTTGGACGCAACAGACTTCCCTCCATTGGAGCCAGGGAACGGAAGAGTAAACCAGCGTCGCCGATCACGGACATCCGCGACGCTTTGGCAGGTTACATACTCTGTACATCCCACAACTACACTTTACAGTACACACATTCACGTGAACAGACACCTGCCGGAGTCGACGCCTTCGAGGAGAGGGGCGCCTGGACTCGAGGTAGGTGAGAGTTCCCTACTAGCCGTTCGGCACCTCTCGAATCTCTCTTAGACTCATCCCCTCCGCGCCGACGATTTGGCTGACAGCTGGCCCTATAGCTGCCATGGGCCCCAGCCTTTAGGGCGGCATCTTTTGATAGCCAAGCGACGGCGAGAACAGTATGACTGTGCGTGACTGAGTGTATGAGTGTTTGTGTGAGTGAGTGTGTAAGGCTGTGTGTTCGTGCGTGCGTGGTCGTGCGTAGTGTGTGCGTGTGTTAATTCTAATTACAAATCATGAAATAACAAAAGCACGGTTAATTGTTTTAATTTTCAATGCTAGCCTAAATAAAGTTACGCTTGTGGTGTTTTACTCACGTATATTTTACCATGTACATGTGATATAAAACACGTCCTTAAAACGATAAAGTATAGTGGCGTGAAGTGGATTCTATGTGTTGCAACTCAAATAATAAGAAATAACAGATATAACTGTGTAAGCTACGGTACTGGCTTAAATTACTTTAAAATTATCTCAAAGTAGAAGTTGCTCATATGTACTTTGTTTTATATAAAAGTTTTATAATTGAATTTTCTATTGACAATGGGACAGGAATTTAGCTTCTTTCATTCTCATTAAACCTTTCATACAAGTTCGTCGGTTTAGAGTACTCTTGACCTGACCCTTGTTTATAATGTCCTGGATTTGGTCCGGGAACGTTTGCCTTGGTCTTCCCCTTCCCACTTTCGCATTCACTCTTGACTCATAAATCCTTTTAGTCAGTCTCCTTTCATTCATTCTTTCTACGTGTCCAAACCATCTGAGCATACCTTTCTCAATTTTAGTCACTACATCTTCTTTAGTACCACGACGTTCTCTTATCAAACTATTTCTTACTTTTTTACTCAGTTTCAATCCACTCATACATCTCAACGCTCTCTCATTCGTCTCTTTATCCCATTTATTTTACTTTCATGATAAAAAGTTCTCCGATATTAACTTTTAAGAAATGTCTTTAGTACCATATGGAAAAGCCACTAAAATTGATGGGCTTAAATCAACGACCCCTATGTATAAAAAAAACTCTTTTTGGTAATACATTAAAAATAAAACCTATTATTCAACACTGGATTGATGTCTTTTTAGAATTCTTATTTTTGTTTGGTTTTTTATCTTTTCTTATGTAATAATATTATATATCTGTACATACCTATACATGCACATACATACATAACATATATATAGATATAAATAAATGTGGAAACAAACGAATGTGGAATTTACCTGGAATTTAATTATTTTCAAAGATTTAGCATTTCGAATAGATATTGGGAGATTATTCCATAAATTAATTGCTCAGATTGACAATGACTGCTTGTAAATTTTTGTTGAACGACTAATTAAATTAAGGTTTAAGTTTTGACTCCCTTATGGGCTTACAGCCCGCTGATTTAAAAACAAATTTTTATTTTATGTAGAAAGGCGCTCTATGATTGAATAGATTAAAGTACAGAATAAAAAGTATATTTAAATTCCGGTCAAAACGTACTATACTACATAGCCTCGTATTGAAATGTTTTGCTTGGCGGCTTGTCTTTGTTGGAAGGGTGGTATTTAGCCACGACCAAACCCTACCACCTTTCCCAAACAAATGAGATAATACAATTTCTTTAATTTGACCTACTGTTCATTAAACCAAGTGTTTTTACCCCGAAATGAGTCATTTCACCATTGTTCTAACGAGGCCCTCAAAACTCCCTAGAAAAATATACTTTTCCAGAGCTTTTTCGGTATAAAAACCATAACAATATATGAAAACGGTTATATTAGAGGTCGAAGCGTATGAGGTGAATTTACAAATATTGTAATATGTAGATGATCAAAAAGAAACGGAAGTACAAAAGCTTTTCAGTATGCAAGGCGTTAATAATGGGGCATCGTACAATGTGTATATGAAAGCTATCTACATATTTCTAACGTAAAAAAAATATATTTTTGATCAATTTCCTCTACGCCCTTTCAATATTCCGGGATGGTTATAGAAAAAAGACTCTTACTAGGTTTTATTCATGTCTAGCGGTGGACGTTTGTTTAGGCATCGGGTTTGTCGTGGTCGGGTGCCTCAAGGGTCAGTACTCGGGCCGGTATTATGGAATATCGGTTACGACTGGTTTCTTTGTTGTCCACACCTTCCCGGGATGAACGTGTTGTGTTATGCAGACGACACACTGATAACTGCCCAAGGGAGGAATTTTGAAGAGGATGCCCGAATTGCCGAGGTTGGAGTTAACTTGGTGGTAGATAGGGTTCGCAGGTTAGGTCTTGAAATTTCCGCTTCCAAAACGGAAAGCCTGTTGTTTCACGGACCTCGCAGAGGTCCTCCACGTGGAACGGCTTTATCTTTGTGGGGTGTAGTGGTCAAAGTTAAGGCCCATATGAAATATTTGGGCCTAAACCTAGACGGTCGGTGGGATCTCCAGGCGCATTTTGCCGAAATAACCCCATCGGCTTGTTAATTGTGCAGCAATATTGGGTCGATTGCTGCCCAACATAGGAGGACCGGGATCACCCTGCAGAAGACTCTAGTCCGGGGTTGTGAGAAGTATGGCACTGTATATGACGGCCTCGCTGGCGCAGTGGTGCTAGTATTCGCTTTGCTAGCGGAGGTCACGGGTTCGATCCCCGGTACGACGAATTTAGGAAATTGTATTTTCTAATTTGTCTGAGTCTGGACTGGTGGGTTCGGCCGTGGCTAGTTACCACCCTACCAGCAAAAACGTACCGCCAAAATAAAGAGATTTGTGTTCCGGTAGGATGCTGTGTAGAAACCGTAAGGGATATATCGCCTCCTAACATATTAGCGCGCTTCCATCTTAGACTGTATCATCACTTACCATCAGTTGAGATCACAGTCAAGCACTAACACTAAACTCTCTGACCCCTCAGAATAAAATATTTTTGCGAAGAGCGCAAAGAATTATAGCGGTTAGAGGAATACGGGGAATACCGTACCGTGTCCTGGACGGCGGCAACTCTTTTGGCGGATGATCCCCCATGGGAGCTTCAGGCGTAGGTTCTTGCGGCAACTTACCAGTGCAGGGTTGCCGTGAGGACTGAAAGTGAGCATTTTGACGCAGATGAAGTTCGAAGGTTGTACAAATTTTTGGTCACGTACTTTGTTATTTATTATTATTGAGCAGGGAGAAATGGCGAGCCGTCGTCATGCGCACAACATCTGCCCACTCCGTGACTTCATAACGATCACGACCGCTCTGTCATGAGCGTAACGGCTAAGAAGAAGAAGACTTTGTTATTTTGACTTTACCCTTTTCTTGATTTTATGGCTTTTTTCGCATGTTAGTGCATTTATACAGAGTTTTTGCTATTTTCAACTAAATCCATCTACATTAGTACAGTTATTATATGTATGCTTTATATATATTTTTAAGTATCACTAATCAATACCACGTGTATTTATTTGTTGGTCGAAAGTGACCACCTATTTAAATAAGGCTTATTATCATATATCCCAATTTTCGAACGATTTCTTTTTATAACATTAAGGGTCCTATGAGGTTTGCTGTCGACCCCTAGGGATCCAATATACATCATTTTGAGTACAATGATACTAGATTATCATGGTTTTATCATTACGAAAGTAATTAAACATAAAGTTGCTGTAAAAACATTGTATTGACGTGGATGCATCGGAGGCAATAAATGGTCCATTACTTGTATAAACTCATTTAATAAATACAATGACGTATATAATTAAAATATATTATATCACTATTTCATAGTAAAAAAAATCACCATAAACACTGTTATCACAATAGAACGACCCACAGCCCATTATTAACTGAGAACCAGCCTATTTACAGCACAGAGTTTGCACTTCATATATCCAGTATAATTACAGTACAAATCAATAAAATGACAAAGTATCATGACAACATAGACATGGATTGTAGGGGGTAGGGAGCGGTCATCACAAGGAAATAAGACATTATAAGTGAAAGATTTTATAAATAAATTAACTAAAATGAGATATTAGAACGATTATATTAATTAAACTAGAATATGACAGTAGTTAACAGCACAATATAATTAAAACTAAATATAATTATAGCACAATATCATTAATAAATATTATCATGTAAAAAAAATATAAAAAACAAGGTAAAGATTGCAACAAAGAATTATTTAAATATTATAAAGAACATGTAAAAAATTTAATAAACCACGAATACATACAATATAAAGAAAACACCCAAAAAAATATTTCGCAAGACCCAAATAATTTCTGGGACTTTGTTAGGGATTTCACAAAAACTAAACAACAGCCTAAAGATAGAGAATACATAGTTGACGACAAAACCGTGCGAGGACAGGACGCCGTCAATGCATCGCGGAATATTTCAGCTCTGTCTTTCATAAAGATATTCCAAAGTTAAACCCCATTTACAGCACAACAAAAATCCAATGATAACTTATATTTTAGCATTTCAATAGATAAGATATCGCTCTCTGTTATACAAGCAACAGTAAAAACATTAAAATCACGATCTACCGCTGGATCTGATGCAATACCACCTTTTATTATAATAGATTGTGTAGCGATTCTGGAAGAACCTTTATTTTATTTATTTAGAAAGTCACTTCAGCAATGCGCTTGTCCCCTAAAATGGAAAAATTCAAGAGTAACCCCAATACCGAAAGAAGGAATTACATTAACGATTTCCCAGCACAAACCAGTGGCAATACTATCATGCTTTGGAAAAGTATTTGAATCAGTGTGGAATAATAAAATAATTAGTCAAATAAATAGACATTTAAATTATTCCCAACATAGGTTTCGATCAACCAGGTCAACGGACACAAATCTTATTAACCTAGAAGATACAGTAGCTTATGAAATAGATAATGGACGAGAAGTAGATGCACTTTTTTTTGATTTTAAAAAAGCGTTTGACTTAGTAGACAATGACATACTCCTTAGAAAATTTGCAGAGATGGGATTTGACTTCAAATTATTATGTTTTTTTGCAAGCTACTTAAGAGATCGCTCTCAGTATGTTAAGATCGGTAAATACGAGTCGAATACGTATTTCACCAGGTCCGGTGTTAGTCAGGGAAGTACACTCGGTCCTACACAATTTTTAGTTATGATAAATGATTTACCAAAAGTTATAAAAACATCTAAATGTCTATTATTTCCAGATGTTCTTAAAATATATAACAGGGTTGACAATTTTAAGGATGCTAAGTCCATACAAATATATATTGATGCTATAACCGAGTGGGCAGATCTAAATAACTTAGCATTAAATAATGAGAAATGTAAAGTAATAACATTTACAAGATCCAAAACACCTATAATAAATAATTGCATAATAAATGGGAAACAACTAAACCGGGTAAATGAAATTAGGGACTTAGGATTAATATTAGACCAAAGACTAGATTTCAAAAATCAGTACAATAGTATATGTAAATCTGTGCATAAAAGTTTAGGCTTTATAATTTGGTTATTATCACAATTTTCAGATTTTAGAATAGCGATGTTAGTTTATAAGTGTTTTATCCGGAGCAAACTAGAATATGGGGCCATCGATTGGGACCCATATGAAATATAATACATAACATTAATGGATAAAATACAAAAAAATTCGCACGCTATCTTTATAAAAGACTATATGGATATTACCCATATTTATATCCATCTTTCTTCTATGGCTTAGAATCATTAGAGTTCCGGCGTAAGCTATTATCTGTAGTGCACTACTATAAGCTATTAAATGGCGAAGTGGACAATCCGCATGCCCTCACACGGGTAGGCCTCGTGGTACCGAGACGATACATGTGCGGCGCGAACGGGGCCGGTGGCCCGCGAAGGCGGCCGCGGCTGCTGTCGTCGGGTGAGCCGCCGCGGACTCATCGCGGGTCGGCAGCACCTACCCATCGCGTAGTGGAGAATCTGAATAAAATGCTGGCCCAAATCCACGATACTGATGTGTTCGGACAAAAGAAAACGTCATTTATAAAGAACGTTTTTTTATATCTGAATAAATAATTAAGGTAATTTATTATGAAGAAATATAAAAATAATAGCATATTTCAGCATAAAATTGTTACAAAGCTAACTTGTATACGATTTGGCGCAAGCCGTTAGTGTATTTTGTATTGTTTTTAAATAAATAAATAAATAAAAAATGGTAATGAGTTTGCCTTTATGATAAAGGCAGAAGTCATGTGAATTTGATTTAGCTTGTTGTTATTGTTTTACTTGCCCTTATCCCATTAGGTGGGGTTGGCACAACATGTTTCCTTTCGCTACTTCACTCTATCCGCTGTCATTTTTACATTCACACCTTTAAACACATATTCTCTTTCACACAATTCATCCACACTTTTTGGTCGCCCTCTCCCGGCCCTGCCGCTTACCATCATATTTAGGACCCACTTGCATACATGGCGATCCTCCCTTCTCATGACATACCCACACCAGGATAGCCTTCCACTCCTTAACTTCTCGGTCACTGGTGCTACTTTCACACTTCCTCTAATATACTCATTCTTAATTTTATCTAATTTTGTCACTCCACACATCCATCTCAACATTCGCATCTCCGCTGCATGCAATTTCCTTTCATCCTCCCCTTTTGGCCAGCACTCTGATCCATACAGGATGACAGGTCTTACGATCATCTTATAAATTTTCCCTTTAAGAGGTATTCTGGCATCGCAAATTGTTCCCCAGACCTGCCTCCACTTCATCCAACTGTACTGGTTTATCACAAAGAAAGCGGTCCATGTCCTGACGCAGTCAATAAGAACTGCGAACCGAACCCGCGATCTCGGCTCCCTTTAAACTTAATTTCCGTTCTTTAGTGTCTTCAGTGACTTTTGTCTTTCATTTGTGTCCTTTATATATGTACATATATCTATATCATTTATAATATGAGAACATATTTATATTAATTATTATTATGTATTTATAAAACTGTAGGTATGTAACAATTCATATTTGTCATCGATGTTTTTGGTACCTTTTTTTTTACTGTTACTACTGTTTCTAATACCTGTTTGTACACGTTCTTTGTTTTGTAATTTTGAATTTCATATGCTGTAGCGTCACCGGGGTCTCAGCTGAAAATTAGCGTCGTATGTTCTACTACACACGATAATATGCTGAGCTGTAAACCCTTTCGAGGTGGTGTTACAGACAGTAATGCCGTGTATGATAATGCTGTTTTTAAACCATCAATGAATAAATGCTTTCTTTCTTCTTCTTTCTTTATAGCACCCCTAGTGCGGACTCGGATCCGATGCCTTTAACGAGCTATTGCCACTTTAGCAGCATGTTTAGCAACTGCTTTAGCAACATGTACAAACATCTACTTACTACTCCCAAATTACATAAAACTTCTAATGAAAGCTTTTGTTAAATTCGAAGTTGTTACTATCATCATAAAGTTAGTATAATAAATTCATAAACAGACCTACAGCCACTTAGAATCAGTGAAGTCCAGAACCTTCTATCTGAGTATATGTTTACGGAAAACTGTGATAAATAAACCCTCCCGGCAAATGGCCTTTGGGTGCAAGGGTACGCAAAGTGAAAGGTTATTTTCAGATGAAATACGGTCTTTAAACTGCGAACTAAACAACGAAGATATAACCGCCGGCTTTAGTGACAAAGTTTGTACATTTGAAACAGTTTCTGTCTTCATGACAATTTACAACTTTATGTAGATTCAAATTTCAATTATTTATTTATTTTTTTATTAATCCACTAAAGTTCAAATAAACACATTTCGAAGTATTTCAGCTTATTGGTTTTGGAATGATGGAAGATGAAATTATAGTTATGTAATATTTATTTAAAATGTTAGTTTTATAGATATTTTAGCTGTAATAACTAAAATGGCTCAAATTTCTTTTAGATCCTGATTGCCAATGCCAATCCCAATGCTACTATAACGGCTCCTACACCTGTTTCTGCATTAGTTGGTTCTAATTTAGTAGCGAGTGTATTTATTAATTCGATTTAATAATTTGTTAGTTGAAACAATATTAACTTTCCATTATCAAAGACTAGATTCAAGAAAATTGTGGCAATAATCTTTTTATATGTCGGAGTGTAACAGTCTGTGGATTGCTGGTCCGTGTGCAATAGTCTGTGGAACGCTGGCGCCATCTTTCTATCGGCGAGGGGCAGAGTCAATAAGTGGCAGTCCGGCGTGCGTCTCCCGGCAATTCTCGGGTGACGGCCAGCCGGTGCGGTCGACTTTTGAAACTGTCGCGTTCCTACCTATTATTATTAATGACTTTGTGTAAATTGATATCGGGAACATTAAGTGATTAAACATTATAATCCGAGTTAATTAGTAAAGTGTTGATTGCACCAACGAACGCCCACAATATTGAAATTATGTGTGCCATTAATGACGATGTCGGCGGGGAACCTTATGCCCCTATGCTTTGTGCTGCTCCTTCTCTCTTATTCTCCGACATATAATATCATGTGTGCACGGCTGGAACAATTTCAATAATTCTTTTGTTTGCCAAAGTCTGGAGAAGTTACGTATGAAAGAAAAAAATAAATTTTATAATATCAGAAATTTTAAGTAAATTAAACTTTTTTAATGTAACCTCATGACGTTTGATATAATTTTCAGCGACTTTACAGAAGAGTTTGTATGCGTGTGAGTGCCAAAAACATGGCAGTGTATATAATGTAGTTTGTGTTGACTTTATGAATAATTAAAAAAAAAAAGTTTAGCATTGTTTCTCCTCTCTATATAAATTACCTGCGTAAATATCGATCTCGTGGCAGTGGAAAGTCTGCGGACTATAGATTTATTAGACAGATTTATTTTTGTTAACATAAAAGTTGTATTTGATTTAGTTTTTAATTACTTTCTTTCAGATTATTAGATACACACTTACATTCATAATCTAATCAATATACAGATTTTACTTTGCAACGAAATACATTATACATTTTTGAATTCGTAATATCATTTACGTAGAATGTGCGACATTAGCAAATTTAATAATACTCTACAGGTATTAAAATAATATTGTGCATGCAGGAGTGTTTGTGCCAACACTTATGTATGGTAGTGAAAGTTGGGGATGGCAGAAGAATCACATAAGTAAAATAAATGCAGTAGAGATGAAAGCGTTGAGAAATATGAGTGGAGTAAAACTGGGTGACAGAGTAAGAAATAGTGTGATAAGAGAACATTGTGGTATAAAAGAAGACGTAGTGATTAAAATCGAGAAAGGTATGCTTAGATGGTTTGGGCGTGTAGAGAGAATGAATGAAAGGAGACTGACAAAAAGGATTTATGAGTCAAGAGTGAATGCGAAAGTTGGTAGGGGAAGACCAAGACGAACGTTCCTGGACCAAATCCTGGACATTTTAAATAAGGGTCAGGTCAAGAGTAGTCTAAACTGACGAACTTGCATGAAAGGTTTAATGAAAATGAAAGAAGGGAAGGAGATATGCAAGGATCGTGGCAAGTGGAAGGACTTGGTCTCTGCCTACCCCTATAGGAATGAGGCGTGATGCTATGTAAATATTGTTTTAAATCGGTAAGTTCCGTAATTCTTAGCTTGATTATTATAAATTGTTAAAAATGAAAACTAAAATTCAAAACTTTTTTCTATAATATTAGAGAAGAGTTTTATTTGTAATACTTTATTGTCTCAGAACTGCCCTATATAGATATAATCTTAAATTGGCATTTTTAATATCGTTTTGTCTGTTGAATTTTAATAATTTAAATAGTATTTTACAAGTATTAATACGGTGTTTAATAAAACATAATCTTTAATAGGATAAATAATAATACAGAGGTATAAATAAAATAGTTTAAATATTGTCGGCACCTTTATTAACTTTTAAAATGCAAAAAAGTAGCTATAGTGGCATAACTATAGTGGCATAACTACAGTCGTTGAACATAAGATATTCAGGACTTTTTTGTAGATATTAATACGTTCTATAATATTGTAGTACATTTTATTGTTCTATCATCAATAGTTTCTCCAGCGCACGCGATGACAGATTTTATGTGATTAAGTTTTTCACAGCTTGGGTTACATTAGTGCATCTTTCTTAGGGATTCCTATTTTATTTTGAGAATCCTATTAATCGTAAAAAAATTTGAAATCAGTCCAATAGTTATTATGTGAAAACGTTACAAATATACATACTTACATACAAAAGCACAAATTTTTTCTCTTTATAATATTAATTTAGACGAGTGACGGAAATTTCATACTCCTCCGTCCGCGTAATGTTCGTATAAAGGTGTACAAAGTTATTGCCTCACCTATATATTTAAATATAGCTAGGTTAAAGGAAATATTAGATTATCAACTTCAGGACAATTAGGTTTAATAATAATAAATAGGATAACATCTCCATACTGACATAAACGCTCTTTAATAATTCAAGTATACGCGCTAATATCACGAAATTTAATCTGAATAATTAATGTCGCCCGGAATATTATCCGTGAACCAATGAAGCCAGTCAACTGAGAGCAAATTGATGGTTGGTTTTACAACCCCTTTTCCCACTTTCTAATCAAGCAAGACGTGGATACTTGATTAAAACGTGGACCTCGATAATAACGTTGTGTAAATGCGCCTTTGTTACAAGTTATACTATAATTTACAAATAATCGTGAATTTTATAAACCAGCGTTGTTGGCCAAATACAAAACTTACAGAAAAGCTAAATACACTTGATGGAGATTTTTTTTACGCTGGGAAATGAATTTATACACCGATTTATATGAGTTTCGACGAGGGGGAGAACTCGCAATACATACTAAAACTCAGCGGAACCCTCTTCATCTTCTAGTGGAACACCAGAAAGACGCTCGCACTTTCCTCTCTGATGGCCCGGATGATTTCATGAAGGCGACGTGACGAGTGTAAATATACGCCGTCTGAAACCCCGATTGCGTCGGCGGTGAGAGGTTACCCCGACCTCGAAAGGGTCAAGAGTGTGAGAGTCGGCGAGGGAGGAGGTTCCACAATACCCACTAAAACCCAGCTGAACCTTGCTTGCGCATACTTCCATGGTACCCCAGGCGAGTCTGACTGAGGATTCATGGAGGCGGAGGCAGGTGCGGAAACAAACTCTGCGTAGTATCTCGCCTCCTTTGGTGATGAGAGCGAGCACCTACTGCATTTACCCTCTCTCGCTTGTAGGCCTCTTTCAGCGAGATGACCATCACACAGAAGATGGCCACTCCTGCCCGGTATCTCTCACTGGAAAGTATCGCACCTACAACACTCTCCAGCGAAAGATTGATGGCAATCAGCGTCACCTGGTGGTGCCCAGGGGAGGAGCTAAGCCAAGGCCAATTTAGAAGTTGACCTACATAATTTTATTAGCTATCCCATGCAACTTTATCTGTATCAAATGAATAAAAGGTTTAGAGAGAAGACAAATTTATTAGCATGAAATTATTATAGTGAGTGAATGAAATAGATATAAACTTGTTAAAGAGGAAAATATCCATGATACATTATTTTTGCGTAACTGTAAGGCATTAACGTTACGCGCGCTTTAGATAATATACTTTATTGAACACTACCAAAATAGGACAAACGAAAAATACAATAACTTAACATTAACTAGATTTATTGAGCAAATGGGCGGTCTAATCGTTAAATAGAGATCTCTTCCAGACAACCATTGCCGTTAGGGAGTCAAAGTAATTTATTTATTTAAATGGGACACCAACAGGTTACAGTAATAATATAAAGAATTAACAAATAACAAAAAGTAATTACTGCAAACCCACTTTCTACTTGCCATAGCATGCAAAAAATATAGACTAACTAAGAGGAATAAAACCAAGCAATGAAGAAAGAAACGAAGGTAAACAATAAATAATAATTATATTTACAGTTATTTAGATATTATCTAATACTAGGCAACAAGGTCTACATCAGGACAGACAAGACTGACTTACAATTTTCCTTTTAAAGGATGCAAGACTATCACAACATATATCTATTTTATTATACAGCATAAGTATTCTATTTACTGGTGCTGAGCAGCCAAGGTTAATTAACGTATCAAAAGGTCTGTATCTTTTTAAAAATGGACGCATACGGAGTAATATAAGAAGCAATTTGATGCTTGAAGTTTATAATTTTAGGGTCTTGCAACATATTTTTTTTTTCAAGCAACATGTATCACGCTATGTTAATGAATATGATGAGATTTTTTTATTATGTGTGCTTTTTTGGTGTGTGTGTGTCTTTATAGGTTCAAGGCCTTTCATATCGAAACTAATCGTTAGCGTTTTTAAGCGTTAGCAATCTTCGAAAGTCACGTTGTCTACGGGCCCAGTAATGGGTATTACCATCCTTGGTCTTTATAACAGCCCTCAAATCAAAACGAAGTTTACGGTGTTCAGGGCAGGAAAAGACACAATATTCCGATAGTTCGGTTATGTGATAAACAGATCCAGACGGTGAAGCAATTGAAATACCCGGGACAATTACTAACTAAGGATCTGAAAGATGACCTTGATATAGAACGCGAACGAAGGGCCCTGGCTATAAGAAGCATACATGATCGCACGTAGATTTGCTAATTGCAATACCGAAGTTAAACATATATAATTTATTGATGTATATATGTCAGCTGTGGTGTAAATATACGCAATAAATACTATTAGAGTGCAATATAATGATGCATATCGTGCTCTGAGGACGCTGCCGAGGTACTGCAGTGCATCAGACATGTTCGCTGCAGCAGGGGTTTCGGACTTTTTCGGGGTCATTAGGAAAAGAATAGTAGTGACCTACAAAACTCTAAAAATGCTATTTTGAGTGCTGTCTCGAATGATATGTCAATTTCCATATAGGTAAGTAGCAGCCCATTAACGTCCCACTCCTGGGCACAGGCCTCCTCGCTCATATGAGAGAGGGTTTTAGAGCATAGACCCACCACGCTGCTCCACTGCGTATTGGCAGGCATTGTACACAAGTGTACTCTCTATTGTTTCATTCTCGTAATCCGACGTGACGGCAATCCGACACAACGGAAAGAAGAGATCAGGCGTAGAACCAACGGCTTAACGTGCTCTCCGAGGCACGCGGGTGGATCACAACGCCAAAATTTTCCCAACTTCGGGAAAATATTGACTAAATCTTAATAGAAAACTCAATCTCGATTTCGAATTGGCCCGACTCGGGACTCGAACTCAGGACCTCATGTCTGTAGTCGAACATGCTAACCACTAAACCAATGAGGCAATTTGAGGCAATTAAAATATAGGCACTGGATCTCTGCTCACTTAAATTGTAATAGAAAGTTACGATCTATGCAATGAATTGTAGTTTAATTATTATTATTATTATTATTAATTATTATTATGGGTGAAAAATATCTGCAATAAAAAATAATATTATTATTATAAAAATCCGATCCACTGTCATGAGCCACAACAGTGAGAAGCTGTGTGGATACCGGCAGTGAATAATACTCTATAAATGGGCTATTCAACATTAAATGATGAATTAAAATGAACGAAGGCAAAAACGCTTAATGCGATGCGATTGCGATGCCAGAATACCCCTCAAATTTAAGGGGAAAAATTTATAAGACGATTATCTACCTATCATCCTGTACGGATCAGAGTGCTGGGTCACCAAAGGGGACAATGAAAGGAAAGTGCATGCAGTGGTGATGCGAATGTTGAGATGGATGTGAGGAGTAACAAGATTATATAAAATTAGGAATATTACAGGAAGTGGAAAGTAACAAAAGTGACCTAGGAGCTAAGGAGTGGGAGGCTATCCTGGTATGGACATGTCATGAGAAGGGAAGATAGCCATGTATGCAAGAGGGCCCTAAATATGATGGTAAGCGGCAAGACCGGGCAGGGCGACCAAAAAACTGTGAATGAACTTTGTAAAAGAGGATATGTGTGTAAAGGGTGTGAATGTAGAAATAACACAGGATAGAGTGGTGGCGAAAGAAACATGCTATTCCGACCCCACCCAGTGGGATAAAGGCAAGGAAATTATGGAGATGGTAAAAACGCTTAAGAGAATTGCCCAAAGAAGTAATACTTGTAATTGGATTTTATAATTTGTCTGAGTCTGAAACGGTAGGGTGCTTTAGACGAGGCCAGTTACCACTTTATCAGCAAAGACGTACCGCCAAAAAAAGGATAGTACGATGCTGTGTAGTAACCATGAGAGGTAACCATTTACCAAGTAAGCGCAATTGTCAGCTTGTTAGCAATAAACAAATTCTTACCTGTTTTATATCCTCGAAATATAAGGAAGTAGACAAACTCCACAGGTAGATTAAATTCATTAGCGGGTTGCTTGTTAAGTATACACTTAGCTATAAGAGGTATTTAATTTACGCTTATTTAATGGGCTTTTTATTTAGCACTTAAACTTCAATAATAAGAGTACTTGTCTTTTTTAATTAGATTAATTAGAAAATGTCACTTTATATAGCAGATATGTCAAACAATAGATCTTGCTTACAGGTAAATTACACTGCAATACATAATCTTAACTTGCATTTAAATTTAAAGAAATTACTTGGACATTAAGTGTTGTGTTTATTTAAGAGAAAGTCTACACAAACGAATGTACTAAACTTATCTATATTACTAAGACGTATCTTTATTTATTAAGATACAAGTATCAAATGTTTATTAGACAGTGTTTCAAAGATAAATTATTTATTACTGTGCTACTACTACCTTTAGTTCTAATGAAAATGTTTTAAAAGCATCACGTTTAAAAAAATCTATGATCAAGATTGTTAAATTAATTATTGTGCTTTTCGATGAAGGTAAAGTCAGGAAACCTGCAAATACTAAGAGTAATTTTACGATATGTAAGGTAACGTAGCAGGTAACTCACAGGAGAGAGGACTAAGAGCTTCGACTTACCATGCTGCTCCATTACAAGTTGCTAAGCAGCCAACTCTTAGCATGATGGGTGTATACTCTTCAAAGCTCCAAATCATCTTCTAGTAATATCTAAAAAGTATTTAAATTTCATATTATCTTGTGAGAAATTCATTCAAATCAATTACCTCATTGGGCCAGGACTTATTAAACATGTATTTAATGAGAAATTAATACCTGGTTAAAAGCATACTTAACTACAGCATGATTCCTAAAGCTCAAGCTATTTAAGATTATGACAACGCTTAGAAAATACTTCCGTTTCCGTATCTCCTATGTTGTTATAGAAAACAAATAATTGTATTAAATTTCTTCATATATTTTTAAGTTAGACAAAAATTTAAAAAGCTTTTCGAATTATTGGTGGCCTAGATGTAACAAAAGCGCACTTAACTGCAATATAGCTTCCAACTAAAGCTCCATCTTCTTCAGATTAAGAGATAGCTAAGCAAGTATCTAAATGCAAATCGTTTCAAAACATAGCGTCAGAAATGCATCCAGACCACAGTGTCTCTTTGGACGTATCATCTCGTCTTTTCGTGTGAATTAACAACTTTAATATTACAACCCATCCAAATAATATACAGAGGAATGTAGACCATGACACAATAGTAATAAAGCATATGGAACTACAAATTTTCTTCAAGTAACTATCTGTATAAGGTTGTCATAGCAGAATTCTTTACCAAGTTAAATTTGCTGTTCTAAAACCATATTATTTCGAATACTGTACATTATTACCTGAGAAATAAGGTTATTTAAATAAATAGAGTATTAGAAACAATGTAGATTTTGATGGTGAATGCGATTAGACAGGTGAATAGAAATTAAATGCCTATTCAAGACTTAAGCTTCTGCTGTTGATGCAAATCTCTTGGCCAGCGTCTAAAATTTCAGTGTGACTTCAAGATATATCCGAGTAAACTTGCCATGGAGAAAATATCTTTAATATACTAGCTGTTCCCTGCGGTGTCACACGTATGGATAGTGATTGTGTTAATATCACAAAAGGAGCACTTTGATAATTTTAAAACTATCGGGTAAATAGTTAAGGTGACCTCATTATAAATGAGACAGAATTGAACTTTCGAACTGACTCACCACATAAAATTATACCGGCTCTATGAAGTGTGGTAAACCCCTATTAGTAAAATGCCTTGAATATTTACTACCAGAGCCAGAGTACGTCCTGTGACCGTCGTGTGTTGTATTTGATCAGCGAATAGTGACAGCTTGTCCATGCAAAATCGAGCTGCGCGGGCGTCGTTATATATATATACAAATGTTTTGACTTGCTACGGCGGCCCCGCGCAGATCTATGGTCGCCGACACCAGGTGTTACACACGACTTTAATATGACTGCACTGTGTTCATACCTTTCTATCTTGATTGCCAAAAGTATTTACAACTCTTTACAACTATTTAGAAGACGAAAGTCTTCGAACAGTGCGTGTTGCCAGCAATGACCTACGGTTCTGAGACTTGGTCGCTGACTATGGGCCTCATACGGAAGCTCTCTCTACGTGATCGAATGAGAAATGAAGAAATCCGTAGTAGAACCAGAGTCACCAACATCCTACCTACGAATCGCGAACCTGAAGTGAAAGACCGATTGAGCGCCGAAGGTGCTGGAGTGGGGACCCCGCACCGGACGGTGCAGTGTAGGGAGACCCCCCACAAAGTGGACCGACCACATAAAGAGGGTCGTCGGTAGCCGCTGGAGCCAGGCGGCGCAAGTTCGGACCTTGTGAACGTCTTTATGCGAGACCTACGTCCAGCAGTGGACGTCCATCGGTTAAAGCGACGACGACGACGACAACAACTATTTACAACTCAACAACTAAACTAAACATAATCCTATTATAATATTAACTAAAGCTTATGAAAACGGAACCTGCTACTGTAAGACTATGCCTTGTTGTGTGGCTCTGAAATGTTGGGAGTTGTTGAATGGTGAATTGGCAATATTTAAAAATGCCAGGGACGTTGTGCAATATTACGAAATGTTGTACAATTCGAGGTTACATTAACAAATGGTTGACGGCCTCGCTGGCGCAATGGTGCGAGTACTCGCCACGCTAGTAGAGGTCCCAGGTTCGATCCCCGATAGGACGAATTTAGGAAATTGTATTTTCTAATTTGTCTGAGCCTAGTCTGGTGGGAGGCCTCGGCCTCGGCTAGTTACCACCCTACCAGCAAAGACGTACCGCCAAAACAAAGAGATTTGTGTTCCGGTATGATGCTGTGTAGAAACCGTAAGGGGTATGTCGCCTCTTACCAGATTAGCGCGCTTCCATCATAGACTATATCATCACTTACCACCAGGTGAGAGCACAGTCAAGCGCTAAACTGTCAGCCATAAAAAAATATGGACATTTTTGTTAAGAGAGGCTTTCGAGCTGTGTCCCGTCAAGTAGTTGTTTTAAGAGAAGCATTGTTAAATTGTATAAATTCAAATAGTGAAGTAATTAATAGTTTAGTGCAAGTTGTGTATATTTAAATAGTGAAGGGAATAAAAGTTGTTAGTTTATGTGAGTTAGTGTGTGTGTTTGTAATATTACATTAGAGAGCTAATTACCGACACTATTTACAATCAATATAAAACATTTGTTTTTATTGCTACGTTCAATGTAACCTAAAAAGTCGCGAATAAAAACTTATTTATCTTACATATATACAAAAAAGTCGCGTATGACTACGTTTATGTTTGTTTTTTTATCTTTGAAACCGCTCTGAAATGTTGTACTGCTTTATTGTATTGTATAATTTGGCAGATAGTATAGTTCAGACTATAAGAAACTTATGTGCTTGATTGTTCTTTCCAATTTACCATTGTGCTTTTCCTTAATCTTATTAAGGAAAACTTCGAGAGGAAATCTAAATATCCCGGGAGTAATTCTGGAGTGTAGCCTGTCAACCCGCAGTCGAACAGCGTGGTGTGTTTATGCTCTAAAACCCTCTCTCCTATAAGCGAGAAGGCCTGTACTTTTTGTGAACAAGGGGTGATCTTCATAAGATACTCAAAGTGAGATTGTTCCACTAAACCCTTAAAAACCCTTGAGTGGGCTTCCTTATAACTGAGCGAATCTTCACAGAATCTCTGAGATGATAGGCTGCTTTTTTTACCTTACCTTGGAATTCAGACGTATTTTATAAATTATGTCTTCACTTATGTGCAATAGGACGAACTTTATAAAAACATTGGAAATTATATGAGAAAAGGACCCTGTTTTATAGTTCAAAAGTGCTGTAAAGATTTCATAAAAAAAGAAGTGATTTATATCTAAAGTGTGACAATTTAATTAATATACATACGTAACAGATAACATTTTAAAAATCTTTACTTTCAATAGTTTTAGAGTACATATATTTAAACTTATTAAAATTAATTAATATACTGAATCTTCTACAGGAGCTACATTTTCATAAATGTTATATCATATTGCACTAATAATTAAATAATAGTAAAAATAATTCCATCGACCTTTTTAATCTCATTACATAGAAAGAAATCTTTAAACTTTTTACGTGAGCTTTTACATTTTTTGGAAAAATAAAGTTAAATAAAGTGAGTAAACATTAAAACTTTATTAACAATTAGGGCTATCAACTGCAAGATCAACAAAATGTATTTAAACTTGAGTGAAAGAATTAATAATTATTTATTAACGATTGATAATGAGTGTGTACTAATTCTAGGAATTAAATGAATGAAATGTACATTAGACTGTTTTGGCTATCACCAGTGCGACTTGACTCATAATTCAGGAGTGATGGATCCGGTGGAATATTTTCCTCCAGAGCATTATCAATATTGTTTTCACTCTTATATTTATATGATAAAGTCCAATCTCATTACCTAGCGATCTATCAAAAATTGTTTTGTTTTGATCATGATAGATTATCCCGATACATGATGAGAATTTCGGAGAATCACTTTTATTACCTTATCGTCTCAAATTTGGAAAAACAACTGTATTTATTATGCAAATACATTATCGTAAATGCTAAATAAATCCATTCTGAACTTACCTTTACGTATCTCATCTTAATTTCAAACAATATGTAAAAGTACTCATACTCCTAAAGCGTTGTATAAAGTTAAAAAAAAAATCAGCGATAGTTATAGCTTATAATAAAAATATATGTCACTGAACTCCCATTAGACGCTTTGTGCTGATTTTGTTGAAATTTTTATGTTTCTTCGGTCTGATTTGAGAATAGTTTAGATTTAAAAGTCGATCTGATAAATAACGATTATACCCATATCTCCACAAGGTCTTGAACTACGCATGCAAAACCACTGGCAACAGCTAGTAAATATATAAACTTATTACTAAACCCAATTTTAATCAACATTTTCTAAAAGGTGGGATTCTAGTTGATATCTAAACTAATTTTAAAAATAGGAAACATTTGTGTTTTGTATGTATGTATGTTTGTAACGTTTGTACACAAAAACTATTGGACCGAATTCAAAATTTTTTTCACCAGTGGAAAGCTGTATTTTCACTGAGCAACATTGGTCACATTATTTTCTCAAAAATAATAGCAATTCCTATGAAAAATACATAAATGTAACCCAAGGTTCGAAATAAAACATCTGTCCTGATAATCTGAGGTAAGTAAATAAAGGAACAGCCCATTAACGTCCCACTGCTGGGCACAGGACCCCTCACTCCGAGGAGCGAGAATTTTTTAGAGCATAGACCCACTACGCTGCTCTACTGCTGATTGGCAGGCATAGTACACAAATGCACTCTCTATTCTTTCACTCTCATTGTCCGATGTGACGGAAATACGACACGATCAGAGAGAGATTAGGCGCAGAACCGACGCCTTAACGTGCTCTCCGAGGCACGGGGGTGGATTACACCGCCAACTTCCAAAATTCGGGCAAATATTGAGAAAATCTTAATCGAAAACTCAATATTGATTTTTGAATTAGGTCGACCCGGGGCTCGTACCCAGGACGTCATATCTGTAGTCGAACATGCTAACCACTAGACTATTGAGGCAGTTAATAATAAGATAATCTGATGATAGAACAAAACAAATGTTCTACAATATTATAGAACGTTTTACAATCTATAAAAAGCTCTGCAATCCCATATGTCCAACTTTTGTAGTTATGGCACTTTAACTACTTTTTTTACGTTTTAAAAGTTAATAAAAATGCCGACAACAATTGAAACTAATTTATTAATATCTCTGTATTATTCCTTATCCTATTAATATATTATCTACGTGGATGAAACCTCGCGGTATTGCTAGTATTTAATAAAGATACTAGCCAAATGGCCTGGGAACGCGTGAGAGTATATTTTTCAGGAATGTTCGACTTATTTTACAGTTTGGAATGAACTGTAATCAAAATAGGTAACACAAAATTTAATTTATTTAAATGACCCCTACGCCATCAAACACGAACATACTTAATAGCTTACGTAAAAAGGAAGCTTTCAACAGATGACACTGAATTTTCGTAATGATTTAAGCAATTAATTAATATATGAGAAGATTGTCTTATCTAATACAAATTTAAAATAATGTACTTGAACACGAATGAATGTAAAGTAGCGGCCCATTAACGTCCTACTGCTGGGCACAGGCCTACTCACTCGTACGAGAGAGGGCTTTTAGAGCATAGACCAACCACTGCGGATGGGCAGGCATAGTACACAAGTGCACTCTCTATTCCTTCACTCTCATAATCCGATGTGACGGGAAAACAACACGATCGGAGAGAGATCAAGCGCAGGACCAACGGCTTAACGTGCTCTCTGAAGCACGGGGTGGATCACACCGCCAGCTTCCCAACATCGGGCAAATATTGAGAAAATCTTAATAGAAAACTCACTATTCGATTTCGAATTGGCCCAACCTGGGACACGAACCCAGGTTCTCATGTCTGCAATCGAACATGCTAACCACTAAACCAATGAGGCAGTTTGGCCAGTATAAATGGATGTATAAATATCTATTTTGATAATGATTGAAAATTTGAACATGATATACAGGAAGAGTGTCTACTAATAGAAGTAGACGGTTCTAAGACGTGGTCGCTGATTATGGACCTCATGCGGAGGCTCAGAGTCACTCAGCGTGCGATGGAGAGGGCTATACTTGGAGTTTCTCTACGTGATCGAATCACAAATGAAGAGATCCGTAGTAGAACCAAAGTTACCGATATAGTCCTACGAATCGCGAACCTGAAGTGGTAATGGGCGGGACACATAGTCCGAAGGACCGATGGACATTGGGGGCCAAAGGTGCTAAAGTGGCGACCCCGCACCGGACGGCGCAGACCCCCCACAAGGTAGCCGCTGGAAGCAGGCCTTGTGGACGTCATTACGTGAGACCTATGTCCAGCAGAGGACGTCCATCGGTAGAAGCGTCGACGACGACGACTTATTACCGAAAATAATGCATAAAAGACAGTGACTGTCACTTTGTATGAATTGGAGTGAAAGTGGAATTGCCTCCGAAAATTATCATAGTGATTCCGTAGTGAAATAGTCTTTACTATTCGATTGATATAAAATTTTACTTTTGTGTTACTTTATGTTGTGACTTTATGTTCATTAATAATTTCTCCGACGAATAATTCGATTAACCATAGGCCTTAATGGGATTTTTATAAGAGTTCAAGGCGCAAAAAGTTAAAAACCACCACAAAGTAATCAAAGAATTGGGAGGTCGAGTGGAGTAATGAAAGTAATTTAAATTAGTCCCAAAACTTAGTGAGAGTGCCTTCAAAGGGCAAATAATTAGCCCTTTGTCCTATAATTCTGAATTCACTTTCGTTTTAGGGCGGCCGCGTAAATCATTTAATGCGGAGCCTTTTGATAAATTGTTTTGCTATCTGATATTATTCAAACAGAACGTTCGGGTTATATCTTAAAATAGGCAATTAATTTTCTGGCTGATATAAAATTGGGTATTTTTCCGGTCAAAATGTTTAAACGTCAGAAAGGCAAATTAATAATATTAAAGCCTTATTTTTATACTTATTTACTGCCTCGTTGGTCTAGTAGTTAACATGTTCGAATACAGACATTAGGATCTGGGTTTAAGTCCCTGGTCGGGCTAATTCAAAAATCGATATTGAGATTTTCCCAATATTTGCCCGAATTTGGTTGGAAGTTCGCAGTGGGTTCCACCCCCGTGCCTTGGAGAGCTCGTTAAGCCGTCGGTCCTGCGCCTTATTTCTCTCCGGTCGTGTCGGATTTCATGTCGTGACTATGAATTCGCATTGGAGCAGAGTGGTAGGTCTATGTTCTAAACACCCTCTCTCATATAATTGAGGAAGCCTGTGCCCAGCACTGAGACGTTAATAGGCTGCTACTTACTTTTTTTAACTTATATTACCAATATTAATAACTTATAATTACATGTATTAATTTTTATGAATATGGACTTGCATGGGTGTGTGTGTTGTGTGTGTTGCCTTTATAGATTTTTAATATTTTTATTTCCGCCCTACTAACGTCGCGGTTCGGCTGTTTTTATTAAATTATTAGTTAACCTAGCAAACTTGACTACCTCATTAGTCTAGTGCAGCGGGTGGGGAACTTTTTTAATTGTTAGCCCAATTGTTATTTTTTTTATAAGTTGATATTACCCCATGGTGAAGAGCAAAAAAAAACCAAATAGCTTCTTTTTAGCATCTTTCATATTATAGACCCCATGATCATATTGAAAAGAAAAAAATAACTAAAAATTTAATTAAAGCATCATTTAGTCAATTTATCAACATATTATGTTATTTATATATCAATTATAACCTAGTAATACATACATACATACATAGCATCACGCCTCATTCCCATACGGGTAGGCAGACACCATCTGGCTATTCATTAAGGCGTGTACAGCACCATTTACCATATTCCCCGCATTCACTCTCCTTTCAATGTCACTTTCATATGTTCCATCTTTTGTAAATTTAGACCCCAAGTATACAAATTCTTTCACCTCTTCCACTTTTTCCCCATCTATCAAAATATTGCCTTTCATCATAGATTCATGCCTTTCCCTTTCAAAGCTTTATTCATGATATTTACCATCTCTTGTAGCTCATTAGCGCATGACGCAAGGATTACTTGATCATCAGCGTAAAGTAAACATTTAATGAGTAAATCATCCATTCTTAACCCATACATACTTTCATTTAAATCTGTCAAACAGTTATCCATGAATAGGTTGAACAGCCATGGTGATGCAACACATCCCTGTCAAACACCTCTTTCAACAGGTAACCATTCCGTGTACGCTCCGCTTATTCTGACACAAGCACTAGAACCCTCATAGAGAGACTTCAATGCTTGAATCAGACAACCGCTCACCCCATACGTAGATAACGTTGACCACAGCTCATTCCTCACCACTCGATCATAGGCTTTTTCTAAATCTATGAAAGCGTAATAAACTTATACATAACAGTAATAACAGTAATATATGTAACATACAGTTGAAGAAAAAAAATCGCCCCCGCAGAAAATATAAATGAATAATATTTTTCTTGTATTATTAGACGAGAAAACTAGTTTAAATTATTTCGGTTGTATCCCAATCACAACCACTTGATAGACCGTTGTCAAAAGTTTAAGTTGAAAAAAATACGAACAGGTTTATAAATAAAATAAAAATAGTTGATTTCGTTGACTTCAGCACTCTAACATAAAAAAAGGTTGGAGCCTTCTTTTAAGGATGGAAGTTACTCCTGTAGTAGAAGACTCCGCTCTTCCTTAACAATAACAAAAATAATTTAAGAAATAAACAAAAACAATAAATAAAATAACAAGGCAAAGAAAATAACATAATGAAGAACTTAACACAAATTCTTTTACAGTTTATAATAATTTAATCGTACAGAGTGAATGTATCAAAGTTTGTATGTACTATGTCATGTAAGTGTACAATAAATAAAGTTAAATAAGCCACATTTAAAATATAATATTAGAGTGGGTATGTCAGTTTATATTTTATACTATACGTTTTAATTAGAATTCCACTTCGTTAAAATCGGAAATTAAAAATATATACTCTTTACTCACAAAAGTTTCATTGTTACCCCCAAAAATATCAATTTACCTCATTTGGGATCATTTACTCCGGTTCCCCGACCGCTGGTCTCGTGGTTAGCATGTTCGGTCGCAGACATGAGGTCCTGGGTTCGAGTCCCGAGCCGAGTTAATTCAAAAATGGAAATTGAGTTTTCTATTAAGATTTTCTCAATATTTTTGCCCGAACTTAGGAAGTTGGCGGTGTGCCTCGGAGAGCACGTTAAGCCCTGATGGCTTGATCACTCTATGATCGTGCCGGATTTCCGTCACACTGGACTATGAGAGTGGACTTGTGTACTATGCTCGCAATCCGCAGTGGAGCAGCGTGGTGGTTCTATGCTTAAAAAAACTCTCTCTCCTATGAGTGAGCAGGCCTGTGCTCAGCAGTGGAACGGTAATGGGCTGCTTACCAGCAAACTTCGTACCGCCTGTGAATCAATAAAAAAATTTCGTAAAAAATATAATCAAAATTTAACTGGAAAAAAAAATAATTTGTAATCAATAAAACGCTTTTTTTACCACTAAGACTATAAAATATTATAGTTGCCATCAAAAATTCGTGGTTGTCAATGTCAAATAATAAAACGAAAGTATTATTTTAAATACAATTTGATTTCTGAATGACTTTTATATTTAATTGGTTTCTAAACGATGGGACGAACATCAAATACTTGACAGTTAGGAATAGTTAATAAAGGAAAGTGATACTGTTGTTTTTATTGTATTCCAAGTATTTATTTTCATATTTTCTCACCTTTTAAACTTTTCCTGGACTTCGACAAGTAATTCCAAACCAAAATTAGCCAAATTTCATATATAAGAAGATATGACAGATGCTTTAATATCCAAATAGTTACACGATCGGTTTCTTTCATGTCTGTACTTTATGTTCCTTAAAATGTCAAGTGTATATGAAATTATTTAAATAATTTTTATCGAAAATATAATATACGATTCCTAGACTATATCTGTTTTAACAGTGAAACTAATATTTAAATAAAAATATATAATTTTTGGCCTAATATTTTAAAATACAGTCCCATCGTAGAATTCATCTCCAAAATAAAATCTCATTTAATTTAACCGACAGAATTATTCCAACCATTATTAAACTTGAAAATGTATCCAATAGAAAACGAATTCAAGGAATTGGAGGATTGGGACGAATAATGAAGGTAATTTAAATTTGTCACGGAACTTAACGAAAGTGGCTTTAAAGACCAATAATTTGCCTTCTCTATATAACATTTGAATTCATTTTCAGTGCTGATTGGACTATTTTATACAAAAATAAGCTGTTATTTGACATTTTAGATGACGATTATTTCATATGCTAAGAAGTAAACTTGTTCTTAAGTAGGTATCTATCTAACTAAATTTAGCACCTCGCTTGTCCGCACAAAAAATATATATGTTGGGTATTTTTTTTCCAAGTAATATGTCACAAAAAATGATAAACATAATAAGGAACCTGTCCGACGTACAACGAGTTAAAGACAGTCGCTTGCCCCGCCCCGCACGGCTATTGTTCACGTCGCTTGCCCCGCGGGTTGAATGACGCTTAAGGGGCTCTTGGGACTTAAATGTTCATGAAAGACTACCAAACGTTATGATTTTTATGTTTTTTATTAAATGAAGACTCTGGTGTAGCGTCATGTTGCGCTAAGCTTTAAGATAATGAAAAAAATCCGTCTTGTATTTATCTTAAAAATTAAATCTTATCTCAAGGGTTTTCATTGTTATTCACTTTACTTATATAATCAAAAATACAAATAATCACTAATAAACACTTACAGTTTATAAAATACCACAAAAATACCTAATGACTTTCGATGCGACACACGCACTGTTAGTAACGGTCACTTTGTATCTGTAGTTTTTGATTATGTTACTGAAGATTATGTACTGTATGCTGGTGACATCATCGGGAATAGCTAGTTCTTTATAAAGTTATTCTTTAAATAAATTTCAGGTCACGGGAAATGTACTTTACTTTAACAAAATAAGGTTATTATTTCGTATGTAGTGCTTTATTGCCTGAATTTGAATATTGGTTTATTATATTCGAGGTGAGTGGGGTGGCCATGGTTTTATATACTATTAGACTATAGATAGTTGTCTAACAACACTGATAGCTCAAAAATTTGTTAGAGTTATTGAGTAATATAATGGCAATAGTTAAAAATACCAAAAATTATTGTTGCAATATAACGAAATGTTATGCATACGAGGTAACTGTACAAAAGAGACGGATTAATTTTAACGAAATTTTAACCGTCTTTTAGCCCAAGGTACAATCAGAAGTAATGCTATTATATTTTTTTAATTAAATCGCCTGAATTTTGGAAGTTTGGCTTTAAGATATTTTCTAGTAAAGAGTGAACTTTATCGACAGAAATCTATAAGGTCAGAACTTAATACTTGATATTCTAGGCATTAAAGGAAAGTGCATGACTTGTAAATGATGATAATTTACACTTTATTATTTCAATACAAGGGCACGTCTTTGCTGGTAGTGTTGTAACTGACTACGGCCTAAGGCAAGTTAGAAAATAGACTTTCCTAAATTAGCCAAGTCGAGGATTGACTCCTAATAGTGAAGCGTATAGTCGTACTGTTGTGTCTGGAAATCTGTCAAGACTCAACTGAGATAACGTAAAGTATGTTTAATGAATTTTATGAAATATATAGTTAAATATTTGATTTCTTTAATTCGATTTTTATGATTTTTTTTATTTGGTAAGTCTGAGAATAAATCGCAAAGCATTTTTCAATCTTTTCCCATTTTTTAAAATAAATTGGGACCAGCTAGTAATTTTATAATAAATACTTGGACATTCTAGTCAAGAGTGCGTCGGACGTCAGCGGGAAATGAAGTTGGATTTCAAGTGACAAGTGTGGTGTGACGAGGGTTGTTGCACCTGGGACCTGATTATACTTAATATAATTATTATTATAAATGTGACCTCTGAAATAAGTTCAGTATTATTTGTGTTTCAAGCCAAACAATCCTTTATACTTATTTCGATATTATAGTTAACTGCCTCATTGATTTAATGGTTAGCTTATTTAGCTGCAGATTTTTTTATAGCTGACAGATTAGCGCTTGACTGTGATCTCACCTGATGGTAAGTGATGATATAGTCTAAGATGGAAGCGCGCTCATCGGGGTAAGAGGTGATACACCCCTTACGGTTTCTACACAACATCGTACCGGAACACAAACCTTTATGTTTTGGCGGTACGTTTTTGCTGGTAGGGTGGTAACTAGCCACGGCCAAAGCCTCCCACTAGACCAGACTCAGACAAACTAGAAAATACGACTTTCTCAATTCGTCCTACCGGAGATAGAACCGCTAGCAAAGCGAATAGTCGCACCACTGCGCCAGCGAGGCCGTGAAAGTGGTAGGCCAATTTAAAAATTGATATTTTCTGCACAATTGGCTAATCTCTGTGTTAGATTGGCCACTTTACTTAACCTAATTTCGGTAGAGTGCAATTTATAATACACTCACTATACTCAGAGACACTTTGTTTTATCAGCAAGAAGAACCTGTCCTTTTCCGCAAATGTATTAATAACGCTAAAATCATTATTTGCATTTTACAAACAGAAAAAAAGGCGCACATATTGTGAGTATTTGCTTCAATAGTAGAGGTCCTGAGTGCGATACCAGGCAGGGTAAGTTTGTACTAAATGTATTAAAATTTTAACAAAGTGCAAAACAACTACTTTATTGGATTCAATAATTCCATATATATTTTTCTGCTAAAGTAAATGTTATTTCTCTGTAGCGAGAAACAAATTTACTGCAAGTCTCCGAGTATAGTGTAGAATGAATTGCAAAATAGAGAATCACCAAATCACAAACACGTAGCGCTACGTTGAGTTTGTTATATGTTCCTATACACTCACGTTTGGCAGCTTGCCGGCAAATAAAACTTTAGAAAAATCCCCCTTACGGCACTCTTCACACTTATCATCATATACTTAAGATATAACAGTTTCGAAAACACCACTATAACAATTATATATTTAAAATTTAATGATATTTCGGCCTAACTATATTAGGTGCCTAGCTGGACCAAGGTCAAATTTCGAGAAGGAGGCCAAACGCCGAATCCAACTCGGTTAGGCAGCGTTCGGGAAACTACGCCAGATATCTTCATCCAATATCCCTCAGTGCCTGAAGACAAAGCAGTTCCAATAGCGCGTGTTGACAGTGGTGACCTACAGCTACGAAACGTGGTCGCTGACTATGGGCCTCGTTAGAAAACTCAGAGTCTCTCAGCGTGCAATAGAGAGGGCTATGCTCGTCTTTACGCGGTGAAATCAGAAATGAGGAGATCCGCAGCAGAACCGATAACCAAAGTTACCGATATAGCCCTACGAATCGCGAAACTGAAGTGGCAATGGGTGGCGCACATAGTCCGAAGGACCGATCGGCGTTGGGGCCCGGTGGTGCTGGAGTGGCGACCCCCCAACGGGCGTTGCAGTTTAGGGAGACCCACAAGGTGGACCGATGACATAAAGAGGGTCGCCGGTAGCCGCTGGAGCCAGGCGGTACAAGATCGGGCCTTGTGGACATCTTACGTGAGACCTATAGGCTTTTACAGTACTTTTGAATCTTCAGAAAACGTCGTCGTGTTCAACATCCACACCTGCCAATAATCCACGTAATTGGGTGAAAATAACGACAACATTATATAAAGACAACTGCAATCGTAATAATATATTCAGTTATGAGGATATTATTCACAAATAACACATTCTTCTAGAGAAAGGAATTGGGGCCAGTGGCCTCCTGTTGTTTCGCTAAAGGCAACACATGAGAGGCAGAGGGAGGACGTTATTAACGCTTCTTTTCTCCAGCTCAGGAAGTTGGGAGGTGAGAGGCGTAGATATGCTCATATCCTGCCTCTTAGCCTCCTATGTAAGTTCCCCAGCGAAAGTCTTCCTGAGTACCCGGATATATTATGTCTACCGATGGGCCGATGCTCCACCAAAAGATGGGGAAGGTATCGCTGGGTTATAATGTGTATTTTGGCTTATTGGCAGCGAGTCCCACACTCCGTATGAGATCTTATCTGATCGGGGTGCGTAAAAGCATATCTCAGCATAAAAGAAATAAAAAAGGTAAGCTGTTAATTGTGTTTCTGGTATAAAATATTTTTTAACTAACCTGTTAACGTCTAAATTGTAACCGACTGCTAAATCTGTAGCTGCCTTATTAGTCTAGTGATCAGTTTCTTCGGCTATAGATCAGGAGGTTTTGGATTTGACTCCCGGATGAGACCATTTAAAAATAATTTTATTTGATTTTCTATTAAGTTGGGTTAATTCTGTAAAGCTCGAAAGGTGGTGGTGATAGTGCTTTGAAGAATATGTTAAGCCATCGGTTCTGCATTATGAAAGGGATTGAGTGAGTGATATTCACTAACATAGAGCAACTATATAGACCTCATCTCAATGAAACGAAATACGAAATACATGATGAAATATATAAAATATTTCAGGAACCACCATGTACTAGCACTATTGTAGTGTCCTATGAATCCAAAGCTATGCAAGGCACGCTGCTCTAACCGAGGTTATCACAGGCCTGGAAATCGTATCACCCATTACAACTACAGTAACTTTGGTTGACTGTCGTCAAGGCGGATCAAGGCGCACTGTAGCACAAAGGCCACAACCTGAAAACCAGCCCTAACAACGAGCAGCCTGAGCGAGGCACGCTATGATGATCAAAATCAATACAGTACGATGTCTTATACTACTTCGTGAAGTTGCTCCCATAAAGTATTATTCAAAGCACCATAATAAGCTCGAATCGAACACCGACTGTAGGCATGCCGAAGCAGGCTCATATATACACTATACACTACAGTATATATGTATATTTAAAAGACACCTAACCCAATAAATAAATATAATATAAAACGAATAATGATAATATTAATAGTAACCTAAATTAAAATAATAAAAGCGAGAGAAGAGAGCAGAAGAGTCTGTGGAACACTGTATCTCTATCGGCGTGGGGCAGAGTCAATGGTGACAATCCGGCGTACGTCTCTCAGTAGATCTCGGGTGACGGTCCGCCAGAGCGGTCGACTATTGAAACTGTCACGTTCCTTCGTTCACGAGTTTGTGTAAATTGATGTCGGGAACATTAAGTGATTGAACTTTATAATCTGAGTTAATTAATGAAGTGTTCGATTGCACCAAGATTACCAACCAACACACACAGTATGGAAATTATGGATGCCTTTAATGACGATGTCGACTGAGAACCCTACGCCCCGTATACTTTATGCTTCCTTCTCTCTTATTCTCCGACATATATATTAATGTTACCACATCTTACCCCAGTTCCTCTATTTTTCGAGCACCCCACCATTTTATTAACTTACACGAAACTCTAGTTTTAAAGATAAAATAATATTCGTAAAAAAACTAGCAGAGAAAACCCATCTGTCATCTTAGTCATCTCCCGCGCAAATTCCCATGCCCCTCTCGTTTTTTTTAAAAATAACAAGGCTTTTTTTGGTTTCCTGTATCACCTATATATCATTAATAAAAAACGATGCCTATAAATAATATTTCGGATAGGATCGGAAAGAGATCCATTCCATTAAAAGCTACAGAGCGTTAAAGTGTAGTAACTCCCTCAAGAGGAGTAAACCGTGTAACATGTGAACGAATTGAAACGGACAAGCGTGATCCGTCTGATTGATGCGGTGGGTGAAATGCAATGGTACTTATTATTTATCCCTTGTGACATTTTAAGCGGCATCTAGTGTAATTTATCACAGCCTGGCCCTCATTTTTATAAAATTGATACATTTATTTGATGTAATTTTATTACAATGTTTATTATTTTTACATGCGATGACGACGTCGAGACTCTGAGTTCATTGAGTAAGATTTCTACTGTCAATTAAGTTATACAAGTGTTCGCGACTTTTGCCAAATAGAACTTATTTTTTATTCGACCTTTGTTTAAAATTGTCGATTTCGTATTCGAACTAATATCTCATTTATATAAAAATAGAACGAAAGGATAGTAGATAAAAAATTCCAAAAACATATGGTATGAATAAATTAAGTCGCGCACGCAACGCGCTTACTTGTTGAAATATTAACTTTTGCCAGCATCAATTGCTGCAAAGAAATATGCCATTTTACCGCCAAATTTTCCGTGATAGTTTCGTCCATCGCATAGATTGCTGAAAAAGCCTTTTATTGTGTATTAAATAGTAAACAAAAATAGTTTAGTAAAAGTAAGTTGTCGAAAAGCTCACAATAAGCGTTAAACAAATAGATAGGGCCGTACTTTAAACACCACATTAAAGTGCACGGAGATGAAGTATGAGTCACCTAGTAGCTTATATATGGACACGAACTCCAATGTTATATACATACATATTATTTCAGCAGAGTAAATGGGCCAGCCGCTGTCGAATTTCGATTTCATTTCTGAACAAACGACATGGATTGATGGGTTATCGAAAATTGAAACGTTGTCTGGAAAATGGGAATTTTCATAGTGAAAAATTGAACAAACGAACGACGGTTCTGGGCAAACATGTTGTATTGTTTGGGCGACGTTTTAGGTGTTCCTGAACGGTTTTTGTTTTCAATAAAATTGAACCACAATATTTTGCAAATTAAGGTATTGAGGTAAAGGTAAATTGAAATTAAGTGTCAGCTTGCTTGCTGCCCTGCCTCTGGCTTTCAGAAGAAGTATTTTTTTATTACCGACAATTTAGCGCTTGACTGTGATATTAAGTGATGATACAATTTAAGATAGAAGGATTTAATCTGGTAAGACGCAATTTACCTCTTATGGTTTCTACAAAGCAACGTAGCAGTATGTATTTGTTGTCGTCTCTGTTAGTAAATTATAAAATACATTTTCCTTAATTTTCTCTTCTGGGAATCGTACTCAGGTTATCTATTAGAAAAGCGAGAACATGCCCCCTTGCTTCATTTCTTTTATATTTATAAAAAGAAAACATACAATTGCCAAATATAAAACGGGTAACGGACACCGTCACCCAAACGCTACCGGTTG
The DNA here is from genome assembly GCA_015832385.1 of Elymnias hypermnestra. Lineage (NCBI taxonomy): Eukaryota > Metazoa > Arthropoda > Insecta > Lepidoptera > Nymphalidae > Elymnias > Elymnias hypermnestra. The sequence continues at coordinate 3,174,645 of JACTOM010000931.1, read as the reverse complement.
TAACCGGATTAGTCCGGATAATTCCGGATCAGAGAGGGCTTGGGCTCGATATCGTTAAAAGAGGACAGAGTGACGTTTTTTTGGTAACGTTACTCTTTCGGTAAAATAAATATTAAGAACCGATAAATTTATTCTTTTCTAACCATTTGTAAAATACTAGCAATGTTTCACGGTTTCACTCGCATAGATACCGATCTTGTGGCAGTGGAAAGTCTACTAAGTCGGACTATAAACATTTTTATTAACATAAAAGTTTCATTTCACACGTTCTTAATCTAATCAATACACAGATTTTTTTAAAATCCGTCCAGTAATTTTTGTTTGACAAATATATTCAAGAATTTTATAGATAAAAGTTATTATAAATTATTTAAAATAACGACAAAAATACGAAATGTAATACTTTCTTCTATAATACTAGAAAAGTGATTTATTTGTAATACTTTATTGTCTCAGAACTTTCCTAAACATATATGACACTTTAAGAGTTCGACTCGGGATACTCTTTTGAATGGAATGTCCGATTTCAATAATTTCAAAGTATTTTACGCGTGACGAAACAGTCTTTATTGAAAAATCATTTAATAGGATAGGGATTAATACAGAGGTATGAATAATATGGTTTGATTATTGTCGGCACCTTCATTAACTTTTAAAATGTAAAAAAGTAGTAATAGTGGCTACAGTAGTTGGAAATATGACATCGCGGACTTTTTAGTAGATATTAATACGTTCTATAATATTGTACAACATTTTTTTGTTCTGTCTTCAATATTTTTCGGAGCGCACGCGGTAACAGATTTTGTACATCACACCTTGGGTTACATTAATGCATTTCTATTAGAGATCCCTATTATTTTTTTTTTTGAGAAAGTAATATAGCCCATCGAGCATTGCATTGAGATCTTCCAGAGTCTCTGCAATAATGACCACGTCGTCGGCAAATCGTAGATGAGTGATGTACTCGCCATTGATGTTGATGCCCAGTCCGTTCCACTCCATAAGCTTAAACAGGTCCTCCAACGCCGCAGTAAAGAGCTTCGGGGAGATAACATCTCCCTGTCGCACTCCACGCTGCAGTTGGATAGACTCTGTGCTTTGGTCCTGTATACGGACTGACATAGTGGCGTTTTCGTACAAACACTTCAACACGTGTATGTACCGGTGGTAAATTCAGCATCTCTGCAAAGATCTCAACACGGCCCATGTTTCCACCGAATCGAAGGCTTTCTCATAGTCCACGAACGCCAAGCAAAGTGGCCGATTATACTCCTCGGTCTTCTGTATAATCTGCCGCAGCGTAAAGATGTGGTCTATGGTACTAAAGCCTTTTCGGAATCCGGCTTGTTCGGGGGGCTGGAAGTCGTCAAACTTGCGAGCGAGACGATTCGTAATGACCCTCGAGAACAGCTTATAGACATGACTTAGCAGCGCAATAGGTCTATAGTTCTTCAATAAGGTGTTGTCACCTTTCTTGAAGAACAGAACTACCACGCTCCTATGCCAC
>JACTOM010000931.1:3020751-3171672 GCA_015832385.1 Elymnias hypermnestra | reverse complement strand
TCTTCGAACAGTGCGTGTTGCCAGTGATGACCTACGGTTCTGAGACATGGTCGCTGACTATGGGCCTCATGCGGAAGCTCAGAGTCACTCAGCGTGCGATGGATAGGGCTATGTTCGGAGTTTCTCTACGCGATCAAATCAGAAATGAGGAGATCCGTAGCAGAACCAAAGTCACCGACATAGCCCTACGAATCGCGAACCTGAAGTGGCAATGGGCGGGGCACATAGTCCGACGAACCGATGGACGTTGGGGTCGGAAAGTGCTGGAATGGCGACCCCGCACTGGACGACGCAGTGTAGGAAGACCCCCCACAAGGTGGACCGACGATATAAGGAGGATCGCCGGTAGCCGCTGGAGCCAGGCGGCACAAGATCGGGCCTTGTGGGCATCATTTTGTGAGACCTATGTCCAGCAGAGGACGTCCATCGGTTTAAGCGACGACGAAAATAGCCCATGTTACTCAGTGAAAATGTAACATTATTATGGTAAAAATAAAAAAAAATTGGACTAGTGGTTTTTGTGCGAAGACATTACGAACATACTCGTACATATAAAAACACAAATGTTTGCTCTTTATAATATAACTTTAAATTAGCGCTGACTCGCAACCTTGCCACCATCTCGTATGAGTTCATAAATGCGTAGGAAGAGAAAACAAATTTCATTACCATAAAAATAATAAAAAAAATAAATTGCAGCCCATTAACGTCTCCACTGCTGAAGACAGGCCTCCTCACTCATAGGAGAGGGAGTTATTAGAGCATGGACCCACCACGCTGCTCCACTGCGGATTGGCAAGAATAGTATATTCTCAATACCTTCACTCTCAAAGTCCGATGTTACGGAAATCCGACACAGGGAGAGAGATCATAAATACAGTATAGTTAGCCAACCTTAAAAAATAATTTATGCCGCTTTATTTACAAACGCCGCGATATTTTTCTAAAGTATTGTCTATTTGTCCATTCACTCGTATATAAAAATATTGTGTGTCGAAGAATAAGAGAGAAAAAAAAGCATAAAGCATAGGGGCGTATGGTTCTCCGTCTACCTGACTGACTAGCACTGACTATTGCATTCCGACATATATAAAACAGGAGCCATTTTATTAAGAACCATATTCAATAAAGAGTAAGTAGAAATAACATCATTGTAAAGAATCCAAAACCTGATACTGAAAGAAAAATGTGCAGAAATGTTATTTGCATTTTGTATCGGAGACATAACGTTGCCTTTGAGATAAAACATGCAGAATCATTCGGAGACTGCTTGAAATTTTGTATGAGGCTCAAGGTAAAAGCTTAAGCGATTAGACTTTTTAAAGGTCAAAATATCCATTTAGAAAAGATATATATTATGATATTTACAAGATAAAGATGTTTGGACTTAATTCTTGTTGCATACAGAAATTAAACACATTGTAAGCTACAAAAACTGTATTAAATGGAGTAACTACTGACTTTCTTCTTAGTGGAATCCACATTCGGAACCCGTGGTAGATTTGTTATCAACAGGCAGACTAAATACGATTAGAATGAGCTTTTTTAAGCTTACTTGAATAAAGAATATTTTCATTTTGAAAAAGCTTTATCTAATATAAGGCTACGATATCATCAGATTTCAAGAAAATTATATATTTTTATAAGGAAAAAGATATTATTGCTTTTTTATTTGAGATAAAAATAAAAAACAAACCTCTGGCATGTCTTTACAATAATTCTTTAGCAATAGGAAGCTCGATAGTGGACAAGTAACAATGGCAATATATTTATATTAATGGGTAATAAATTTACAATTGAATGAGAAAATGAAAACTAAAATACTATATATTGTAGCAAAAGTATCGATTTACTATAAATATTTTATTTTAAGCCCTATCATAAAGTAAAGGCTAGTCTCTTAGTGTACAAGTGTTTAATAAAGTAAAATAGGACGTAAAAATATTAAGTAAAACACCTTCAACATCAATCTTAAAAATATAATTCAGGTGTATAGTCTGATCGATTTAATTATATATCGTCGTCGTCGTAGTCGCTTCAATCGATGGACGTCCACTGCTGGACATAGGTCTCACGTAATTTCGTCCACAAGGTCCGATTTTGAGCCGCCTGATTCCAGCGGCTCCCGGCGACTCTCTTTATATCACCGGTCCACCTTGTGGCGGGTCTGCTTACACTACGCCGGCCGGTGCGGGGTCGGTACTCCAGCACCTTCGGCCCCCAACGTACATCGGTCCTTTGGGCTATGTGCCCCGCCCATTGCCACTTCAGGTTCACGTTGGGCTATGTCGGAGACTTCAACACGTGTATGTACCGGTAGTCAATTCGGCATCTCTGTAAAGACCTCAACACGGCCCATGTTTCCACCGAATCGAAGGCTTTCTCATTAAATATGGTGGCAGAATATTTAATTATATGTCTTTATTTGGTAATTTGTTTCTATAACGAAACCATACGTGGAACAAACGTCTTACCTGTTGTCGCATGCTTTACGGCGGAAACGGGTGGCAGCATTGATCATGGAATGAGCGCCCGTGAGACGTTTCTGCGGGAAAAAGTCTTCGTGTTAAATCGCGTCACAGCGGAGATTCATTCAAGTTGTATCAGTGGCTCAGTAAAGTGTTTATTATGTGTCGCAAATCAGTGAATTATTGGTATAGTAAATTGTGATAAAGTATATAGTGTTACATAACTGGTGTAGATGAGTTAAAGTACTAATGATTAAAGTGACTATATTTGTACATGTACGCGTTTAATTTATATATTCAATGCAGTCGGATAACATACCATATTAATGAAAATTAATCTTAAACCATTTAGTAACTTTCCATACCATGAGATAACTGTCAGTCGCTATGTGATAGGAAATTAAGTGATAGCTTCATCTTATGAATTGGACAAAACTTCGTAAAGGTGCATTCAGTTACGAAAATAGAATAGCATGTTACTTTATCCAGATTTATTTTTCCTTTGACCACCTAATTTTCTATTCAATAGTCAAAGTTAACGCAGTATTCAGTACAAACTTTGACAGCATATTATGTCTCATTTTATTGCAAAGCTATTTAATAATATTTTTCAAAATATTAACGTCGTCTTTATTGTCAAAGTTAGAACTGGCTACTTGATTATAGTAAAATCTTTGTCGTGATAGATATCTTGCTTTTAATGCATTTTATTTTAAATAATTCTTCTTTTAGTTGGAAATTAATCAAATTATAAATTTAATAATGTTTTTTAAATATTACAAAGTTAAAACTGGCTGCTTGATTATAGTAAAATCTTTGACGTAATAGATATCTCGCTTTTAATGAATTTTTGCATATTTTTTTAACGATAATTCTTTTTTTAGTTGTAAATTAATCAAATTATTAATTTAATACCGTTTTTTTTAATACTAACCTCGTCTTTATTGTCAAAGTTAGAACTCGCTGCTTGATTGTAGTAAAATCTTTGACGTGATAGATATCTCGCTTTTAATGCATATTTATTAAAAGATAATTCTTCTTTTAGTTGGAAATTAATCAAATTATAAATTTAATAACGTTATTTTAAAGTCCTAACCTTCTTTTTATTGTGAAAGTTAGAACGTATTTTTAGGGTAATCTACAACAAACAAATCCTACTTTCGTCTCTTGATAGCTTTTTACTTTTATTCTGTCTTAAGTAAGTTAAGTAATATCAGATAGTAGCTGAAATATTTTAACGTCATTTCCGTTACATCAAAGGAATATATAACGCCTTTGCGTAGAATAATTACATGCATAATTAGGGAATATAATTTCACAATTCTTAATTCCACGGTCGGCCTTACCTTCCCTTTAATTATGTGTGGAGTGTTTATTTAGGCCACGTGTGGAATTTTCAATGTATGCACATGAAAAATGTGTATGTATTTTGCGGGTACTTGTAAGAAACGATGTAGAAATTATATTTTTAATATGAAAATAGGGTTTTGCGAAATCCTATTCTGTAGTTGTGTGCTTAACAGTGTCAATGCATGTAAATATATTATTTGTTATATTGAAATATCTGGTAGCTCAACTGTGTCATATTTAAAACAAAGATATAGTAACAAAGCTAATGGTATATTTTTTGGGTTTGCTTGTTTAATCTGATATTTGTAGCGACTAATGAATGAAAGAGGGAATTGTAAGCGTTTATATATTTGCGAAAGCTTATATCTTTATTTGTTTCATTAAAATTATGTAGGCTTCTTAATTTTTGTTTTAGTATTAGACTATAAATGCTCCACGACAACGGAAATATATTAAAATAAATTTTATTTTAGTTCTAAAATTATAATAACATTTAGAGATACTGTACTTTAGCCTATAAGCTTGGCAAAGCTTGTGACTTCTGTCCATTAGAAACATTATATTAAAGAAGCTTTTTAAATGCTCAATGCCTTATTTTTTTTAATTTATCCGAGTAGTAATTGAGTAATTTAAGGTATTATTATATAAAAATGTGTATTAGTGTACATATAATGCAATTAAGCTTCTTTGGCTTATATATATTTTTTTCGCTGGTAAATGCTTTATGCACGCCGGATGAAGTATAAACTTCCATCCGGGTTCTGGTACTCACTTGCTGTACCAGGATATCCACTAAAGCCCAGTGGAACTTTCTGCATTCAGGTTTTGGGATCCAAGTGTCCACTGACGCATTCAGCTCTGGCGGTGCCGGATGAATCCGACTTAAAGGTAAGACGAGTAGGAGAGCAATACTGCGCCTCTTCCCCCCCCCCCCCATCCTCCTTCGGCTATAGATTCTATTAGATATTTATATTTTAAAAGTTTCAAGTGTAAAAGGGGAAGTACATGGTTTGATGCTTAATCACCTTTTAGCTTAATTTAAAAGGAATTTTACAGGTAATTAAATATATATTTAATTGGATTAGAGTTAATACAGAGATATGAATAATATGATTATTGTCGGCGCTTTTATCAACTTTTAAAATGTAAAAAAACAGTTATATTGACATAATTACAATAGTTGGACATATAGTATTGTGGAATTTTCTGTAGATATTAACACGTTCTATAATATCGTGGAACATTTTTTTGTTCTATCATTAATAATTTTCCCAGCGCAAGTGATAACAGATTTTATGTGATCAATTTGGCTTACATTAACGCATTTTATTAAGGATCCCTTTATTTTTAAGAATGTGTTATAGCTTATGTCGTTAAGTGAAATTGCAGCTTTCAAATGGTGTAAAACGTTACAAACATCCTCCTCCTCCTCCTTGCTTCGTTTCCTCAATTCTGAGGGTCGTGACAACCAACTCTGATGAGCAATTTTCTTTTTATAATGGAAAGAAAGTTTTTTTTTTTTGAAGCAGATTTGCCTATGCTTTCCGCGGCGTGTAAGGCATTGTAGACGGAAGTCTGTAATGTGGTGCGGATCTGATCGGACCAACGCATTGGGCTCCGACCTCTTGGTCTTTTGCCATTAACTTTTCCAGTTATCACAAGCTTTTCGAGGTTATCACCGTGTTTCCTGGCAATATGCCCAAAGTACTCAAGTTTTTTTTTTTGAAGCAGATGGTGGAAAGCCTAATTATAATATTGAGTTTCTTAAGAATTGATGTGCTGTCCACGGTATACGAAGCATTTTTCTCCAGCACCACATTTCAAAAGCAACGATGCGATTGCGGTCTGATGATCTCAAGGTCCACGTCTCAGCACCATAGAGAAACATCGAAATACCAACAACATACGGTTACAAACATACTTCAATACAAAAACACAACTCTTGCCATTTTATAATATTAGTTTAGATGGAGCTATAAGGCAGGTCTACTCTATTTGTTAGTGGAATATAAACTTAGTTCTGAATTTAAGCGTGAAACGATGTCAGCGTCCCACGACTTGCAAGCTACATGGGCCGTAGTTAGGAAGTACGCAAGAGTAGAGACAAATCGTCCGTAAGACGAATTATTAAGAGATGGCTAAAGAAACTTCTATTTTATTTTTTAATATACTTATTATTAGCTTATTATATGTAGTTTTAGTATTGAATGACAATAATTTAGAGTCATGCAGTAAAATCGGCAGTGAAAAAAGCAATGATGAAAAAGTTATTTAAGATTAATTTAGATAATAGTAGTGAAAAGACAAACGACCATTTGACAGTTTTAGAATATTGTCNAGCGCTCAAAAACTGAACACCGAACCCGCTAGATCAAAGCACCTGAACCAATACAGTCCACTGAACCCGGAGGGATTTGTCTGAACCTGAATCCCTCCCCAACAATATGCGTTCCAAAAATGACTTAAATTAAGGACGCAAATCAAATGTGACATAGCTAATAATTTGAATTGTGTACCAAAAATAACTAAAATTTAATACGTGAATCGCAATACCGTTCTGAAAAGGCTTATTATTATTATATTATATATATTATTTACGTAGAATGTCCGACATAAGTTAATTTAAAAATTTTCTGCAGGCAATTAAAGATTTTTTTAAATTGCTTCAGGAGATTCTAGCTATTATTAAATTGTTAAAAATAAAAACAAATATTCAAATTGCAAAACTTTCTTCTATAATATTTGAGAAGAGATTTTTTTGTAATACTTTAATGTCTCAGAACTTCCCTATACTCGTACACAACATTTGACTAGAGTTCGACTCGGGATACAATATTTTCTTTAGATTTAAAATTCGTTGTATCTTTTGAATGGCATGTCCGATTTTAATCATTTAAAAAGAATTTTACAGGTATTAAAATATATATTTAATTGGATTAGAGTTAATACAGAGATATGAATAATATGGTATGATTATTGTCGGCGCTTTTATCAACTTTTAAAATGTAGAAATCAGTTATATTGACATAATTACAATAGTTGGACATATGGTATTGTGGAATTTTTGTAGATATTTACACGTTCTATCATATTGTGGAACATTTTTTTGTTCTATCATCAAAAATTTTCCCAGCGCAAGTGATAACAGATTTTATGTGATCAATTTTTTCACACCTTGGCTTACATTAATGCATTTCATTAAGGATCCCTATATTTTTAAGAATGTATTATATGCTTATGGCGTTAAGTGAAATTGCAGCTTTCAAATGGTGTAAAACGTTACAAACATCCTCCTCCACCTCCTTGCTTCGTTTCCTCAATTCTGAGGGTCGTGACAACCAACTCTGATGAGCAATTTTCTTTTTATAATGGAACGCCATTTGCCTCTGCTTTCCGCGGCGTGTAAGGCATTGTAGACGGAAGTCTGTAATGTGGTGCGGATCTGATCGGACCAACGCATTGGGCTCCTTTACCACCCTGTTTCCTGGCAATGTGCCCAAAGTACTCAAGTTTTTTTAAGGCAGATGGTGGAAAGCCTAGTTGTAACATTGAATTTCTTAAGAATTTATGTGTTGGTCCGATGTGCTGTCCACGGTATACGAAGCATTTTTCTCCAGCACCACATTTCAAAAGCATCGATGCGATTGCGGTCTGATGATCTCAAGGTCCACGTCTCAGCACCATAGAGAAATATCGAAATACCAACAACATACAGTTACAAACATACTTCAATACAAAAACACAAATCTTGCCATTTTATAATATTAGTTTAGATTGAGCTAATAAGTAGGTCTATTCTATTTGTTAGTGGAATATAAACTTAGTTCTGAATTTAAGCGTGAAACGATGTCAGCGTCCCACGACTTGCAAGCTACATGGGCCGTAGTTAGGAAGTACGCAAGAGTAGAGACAAATCGTCCGTAAGACGAATTATTAAGAGATGGCTAAAGAAACTTCTATTTTATCTTTTAATATACTTATTATTAGCTTATTATATGTAGTTGTTAAGAATTTTGGTCGAAAATCACTGGTTTTAGTATTGAATGACAATAATTTAGAGTCATGCAGTAAAATCAATGATGTCAAAGTGAAAAAAGCAATGATGAAAAAGTTATTTAAGATTAATTAAGATAATAGTAGTGAAAAGACGAACGACCATTTGACAGTTTAAGAATATTGTCAATTTTAAACTGTGTTTATGCAAAGAAATCTTTGAAGTAGATTAACTAGAAACTTCGTACAAAAAAAAGGACTGATAACAATAAAAAATGAGTAAAGTTTATTGTATTATATAATAATCATGAAGGTCCTGACAGCGGCCTCAGAAATAATTGTTTGTAAATACACGCTTTATTACAAAACCAAAATAAAAAGTATAATATCTTTATCAATATACTGTCTAAAAAAATGGCGTGTCAACTTGGATAAAAGTAATTTCTCTTTCATTGGTTTCTGCGCAGTATATTTCTTTGCCGCACATCATTGGCTGCTGGGTTGGTAATTCCCTCCAGTCCAAACTCAGACAAATTAGAAAACATCATCTCAACCGATGGACGTCCACCGCTGGACATAGGTTTCCTCCAAGGATTTCCATAATACACGACCATATGCAGTTTGTAACCACCGGTTTCCGGCAACCCTTTTTAGGTAATCTGTCCACCTGGTGGGGGGTTTACCAACGTTGCGTTTACTGGTACGTGGTCTCAACTCCAGTACATGGTCCACTCCTGTGGTGTAAAGGAGAGATGCAGCCCAGTCAGTCACTTCAACTGCCAATCTCACCTGCCCGCCGTACACTCAGCCGATTAACCAACGAGGCTCTGGAGACCGACAATGACGATATAACCATTCATTAATTGCCTCAAATGCCCCTGAACAATAACGGGCAGTAGCGTTATCGATGCGACAGGGTAAGCACTGTGCCAAGCATGGTGATTACTATATCAACTTTCCATAATGAAAATTAGAAAACAGATTTTCCTAAATTCGTCTATTAGCGATCATACCTGGGACCTCTGCTAGTAAAGCCAGCACTAGTAACCATTGCATCAAATTAAGAAGCAGCGATTTACTCAGAAAGACACTTCTATTTAAAGACTGAATTTTCATACAATATAACACGTTGTTTCCAATAAATAAACAAGAGAAATATATTCCTTGGCAATGTTGTTTCAATTGGAATTCGTAAGATGCTTCACAATGGCCACATAACAAGGCATCTTACGGACGATTTGACGGAACTCTCGTATGGTTTGAAATTCCAGCTCATGTAATATGCAGGCCGTATGCAAAGGCGCTGAAAACGTAGTTTTGGATTCCAATAGAGACGAAATGAACGTAAGCTTACTTTGCATTTAAAAATATACTTTTTGGACATTCTTAGTTTCTTATTGCTGAATAATAAGGGCTTTACTGAGATCTCACACAATGATATAGTAATCGAAGCCCGTTAACCCGTAACCGTTAGTACTCACATCTTTGGTAGAGATGTTGGCCGAAGTCTTCCACCAGTCCAGACAAATTAGAAAATGCAATTTTAAAATAGCCAATTTTATTTTATTAGAAATTAAGCCCAGATCCTCTTTGTTTACGCTGGGAAATGCCTTAACGCGCCTCGATCAGACCTAAAATGTTATCGGGAGGGTGGGACTCGCTGGTAAGCCAGAATACTCACTAAAGCCTAGCGATACCCTCCGCATCCTTTTGTGGAGCACCAGAGGATCGGTAGACGCAATTTATCCTAGCACTCCGGAAGATTCCTCTGGAAAAGTTAAAAAAGAGGAAGGAGAAGCGGAAATCTACCCTTACTACCACAGCGTTCTCCCTGTGCCTCTAATGTGCCTGCTTCAGCGAAATAACATTTTCACAGAAGGAGGCCACAGCCTTCCATTCCCTATCACCAGTGAGCATTGGGCCAATTATGCTTTGCAGCGAAAGATTTCCCCCGACTAACGACGTCAATAGATACCACTGGGGTACCCATGAGGACATCTACTAGCAAAGCTAGTACTACACCCGCGAAACCGTCATTATTGAAATGATAGTAATGCATTGTATTTGAATTTGAATCCATGTGTATATAAAGGTTCAATAATTTGAAATATAAAATGTCATTATTATAAAAGTCAATGTATAAAAGATTAAATACCAAGTGCCAGTGGTAGATTCATCACCAACCCACCGACAAAAAATAGCTTTTAGTTCTACGTAAATAATCAATATTTTGATTTAACTCATAGCATACACTCTGCCAATATATATTTCAAATATTGATTCATTTAGCGAAACATTATACTGCGCTATTTATTAAAAACTCACCTAGAAGGTTTTAAAAATTATGTTTCACATACCTGGGACATATAGTCCAGCTAGGTAGGTCCAATTTCAAGAAGGAGGTCAACCGCCGAATCCAACTCGGTTGGGCAGCGTTCGGGAAACTACGCCAGATATTTTCGTCCGACATCCTTCAGTGCCTGAAAACCAAAGTCTTCGAACAGTGCGTGTTGTCAGTGATGACTTACGGTTCTGAGATGTGGTCGTTGGCTATAGGCCTCACACGGACGCTCAGAGTCACTCAGCGTGTGAGGGAGAGGGCATTGCTCGGAGTTTCTCTACGTGATCCAATCAGGAATGAAGAGATCCAAAGTAGAACCAGAGTCACCGACATAGTCCTACGAATCGCGGACCTGAAGTGGCAATGGGCGGGGCATGTAGTCCGAAGGACCGATGGTTGTTGGGGGTTGAAGGTGCTGGAATAGCGACAATGTAGGCAGACTCCCCACAAGGTGGACCGATGACATAAAGAGGGTCGCCGGTAGCCGCAAGATCGAGCCTTGTGGACGTCATTACATGAGACCTATGTCTAGCAGTGGACGTTCATCGGTTGAAGCGACAACGACGATGGCGATGAACTGCCCTTAACTTTCTCCATTTTATTTATTTTTAAAACGATTGAAATAAAAACATATTTTTGTGCAATTAAACTTTATCAGGACGTTCAGAATTTCCAGTTCAGTTGTACAACTGGTGAGGATGTTAAAAAAATATATATTTATTACACTGTTCTGGAATGTTTAAATGATAGAAACAATAGTATTAGAACACGTATGTTTTGAATTTGAGATTTTTGGGTTACTACGTATTTTCTTTCAAGTCAGTCAATATATATTTTAAAAATTGTTGTTAATATTTTGTATTTATTGCGATATGTTCTTGGTAGAGGCCAAACCGGCAATTTTTCTTTTTAAAGTATAAATTTGTGTTGCGGTTTTAAATAATTAATCATATTACTTGGGTTCGAGTACTATATACCTGGGTTCAAGTCCCGGGTCGGGCCAGTTTGAAATCGATATTGAGTTTTCCATTAAGATTTTCTCAATGTTTGCCGAGGTTGGGAAAAAATTAGAGGTGTGATCTTGCTTGAGCACGTTAAGCCGTCGGTCCTGCGCCTGATCTCTCTCTCTCTCCGGTCGTGTCGAATTGCCGTCATGTCGGACTAGGAGAGTGAAGGAACAGAGAGTACACTTGTGTACTATGCCTGCCAATCCGCAGTGGAGCAGCGTGGTGGGTCTATGATCTAAAAACCCTCTCTCATATAAGCGAGGAGGCTTGTGCCCAGCAGTGGGACGTTAATAGGCTGCTACTTATCTTTTTTACTTGAATAAATAAGTAAGAATCAGACCATTAACTGGGCATAGGCTTCCTTATAGGAGGGGGAGTTTTCTAGAGCATACACACACCACACTCCACTAGGGGTTGGCAGGCGTAGTACACTGGTGTATGCGCTAACACAAGTGCACTCTCTATTCCTTCACTCTCATAGTCAAATGTGACGGCAATCCGACACGATTATTGAGATATCAGGCCCAGGGCCAATGGCTTAACGTGCTCTCCTAGGCATGGGAGTGGATCACAACGGCAACTACACTTCGGGCAAATACTGAAAATTTCTTATCAGAAAACTCAATAAATACGGAATAACTTAAATGATTTGTTTTAATTATTTATTCTAAACAGTTGTGTCAAATGATATTATACAAAAATAAATGTAACTAAACGCTGACGGCTCAGCCTTTGTAGTTCCGTAAGTAATCATAGACGAAATGCTGCTCACGGCCAACGCTCATTACGGGTTTGAGCCGTTTAGTTTATTTGCTACGTGAAGGGTTAACTGAAAAGCAAAAACAGTTAACGTTACCTAGATTTACTGTAAGATTCCCTATATTAATATAAAGATACTGAAATTATGTACCTTTATGTATATTTATATACAATAGTGGTCGTCCAATGTTTAAAAATCTGACCATATAATTAAATCGACGTATATTAACAGTGTGATCATTATTAAGGTTCTATGGTTCTATTGTTCTAAGGTCTCTTATCAAATACCCAAAAAAGTTGTTGAAGTAGTCTTTATAAATCAAATGAATGCAAATTTCTCTATGTCAAGGCATCACGCGCGAACGGCTACTACAACTAGTTTTTGTTGTGTTTGTTATAGTCCGGAGAAAGTACAAAAAAATAAGAAACTTTGATGGAACATCAGAAAATTTGAGAAAATATACATATACTACATTCTCGCCCGCTTTAAAAACCTAGTGAAGTCTCCGTTGATGCAATGATGCAAGAACTTGCTTCGCTAGCAGAATTCTTCACTTCGATTCCCGGCAAGATACATTTAGGACATTGCATTATCTAATTTTTTTGAGTCTGATATGGTTTCAGCCGTGCTTAGTTGCCACCCTACCAACCTACTTTTTTCGCTGGGAAACGAGTTATGCTCCAAGAGTGTGGGACTCGCTGGTCACACCAGGATACCCACTAAAACCCAGCGGAACCCTCGTTATCTAGGTGTTTGGGTCCAGATGTCCGGTGTCCGGAAATTCAGCTCTGGCGCCCTGGAAGAATCCAAAGTTTAGTTGAGGGAGACCAGGTGAGCAAAATTGCGAAGCAAAATTGCTCAGGGGGGGGGGGGAATAGCCACAAGCTCCCTTTGCCTGTTTAGTGCCTCCTGCACGATGATAGCCTCGCCGTCGGAGGTCACTGCTCTCCAACCTGACTCACCGCCAACCATAGTGCCTACAATGCTGAGGCGTGAGAGGTCACTCCCATTCAGCGATGTCAATCAGATCAAAAATCAAATCAAAATATTCTTTATTTATGTAGGCTCAAAAAGCTCTTTTGAATCGTCAGTAGTCTGTCCGTTGGTAACAAATCTACCACCGGTTCGGAAAGTTAATTCTGCTGAGAAGAAACCGGCAAGAAACTCAGGCGGTTACTCCTTTAAACATACTTTTTGTACGTTACAATGTGCCACTGGAATCAAGTCTAAACATCTTTGTCACTAAAATAATCTTGTGAGCCCCTTCGAACTGGCTCACCACATAAACTATACCGGTTCAGTCAAAATGTAGAAAAATGGTTATAAGTGAAACGCCTTCTAATATTCTATACTAGAGCCAGAGTGCTTCCTGTGACTGTCGTGTGTGGCGTCTAAGCTGCGAATGGTGACAGCGTGACCATGCAGAATCGAGGTGACTGCGCGGGCGCCGTTATCTATTCAAACCTCTATCCCTGGTAGGGTGGCCCCGCGCAGATCTATGGTCGCTGCCGCCAGATGTTACACACGACTTCACTGGGACCGCACTCTGTACCCTTCTTATCTTTATTACCAAACTATTTGCAATTCTATAACTAATTTAAACGTAATCCTATTACAATATGAACTTACTAACAAAGGAATTCTAACACAAAGAGACTAAACACAATGAAAAACTATAGCATAAAATAAGCCTAACTTACGACAATTACTACGAACTATACAACTATTTATATTTACAAACATGAATAAATTAGTCCGATAATAATATACAAAAAGTCGCGAACAAATCTTCAATATTATAATATGCTTTTAATAAAAAGACGTTTTTGACATATTTCTAAAATCTAAATTGGGAGACTCGGAAATGATTCGGGTACAAAACAGAATATTAAAAGTGCATATGGTTAACCCGACAAATGATTTCTGAACCTTGTTCAGTCTAAAATATGGCATTACAAGTTTGTTTTTATTTCTTGCATTAAAATTGTGTGTTTCACTTCTTTTACTGCATAAATTAATGTTTTCACGGTTATATAAAATATTGTTCAGTATATATTGTGAAGGTACTGTGGGAATTGATATTTCTGTCAAGATGTGACGCTGGGATCCCCAAGCCTGACAATTTGCTACTGTGTGGTCTGCCCTGTTCCCTACCAAAGATATACCACGAAGCATACAATTTGCGTTCCCGCATTATGTTGTGTATAAACCATAAAAGAAAAATAAACACTTATCAGCGCAAGCAAATAAAAACCCATATTCTTATAAAGTATGTCGGAGAATAAGAGAGAAAACGGAGAAGCATAAAGCACAGGGGCGTAGGGTTCTCCGCAGACATCGTTATTAATTGGATCCATTACTTAATTTCTTATTCTGTGGGCGTACGTGGGTAATGGTGGTGCAATCAAACCCTTTTTAATTAACTCGGATTATAATGTTCAATCACTTAATGATCCCGATATCAATTTACACAAACTCATTAACACTAATAGCCAGGAACGCGACAGTCAATAGTCGGGCCGACCGCCGCTCGAGAACTGCCGAAAGACGGGCTGGACCGCCACTTATTGACTCTGCCCCCACGCCGACATAAAGGTGGCGCCAGCGTTCCACAGACTATTACACACGGACCAGCGATCCATAGACTCTTGCACTCCGACAAGTATATTTATGTTTCCAATAAAGTTCATTCCTGGAAAATTCCTGGAATTCATTGTGGTCTTCATCAAAATTGGTCAAAGGTAAATATTATGCCTCTATCCAACAGGACATTCCAAGTCGACCCTGGTTCAATCTCACGGCTGCGCCTTGGACATGCTTGCACACATGTGCACTTGGCCAAACTCTAGATTAGGGACAACTTCATGTGTGAATGTGGCCTAGGCGAAGGTTCTGTTTCCCACATTCTTCTCAATTGTCCCAAACTTTCCCACTCCATTTATGATCTTCTCCCTTCACATATCCCTCGTCCTATAAAAGCAGAGTATTGACTTACCTTTGTATATCATCGAAATTGTAAATATATTAAACGTAATAGAATTAAGCTGTACAATTATGGTTTATTATTAGATATATGTATAATATTTCTGCATTTTGTGTTGTCCTCTTTTATTTGGGGGTTTAATAATATATTTCAACTAATTATAGCTAATAAAATTTATACTTCGGATGTATTATAAACCAATCAATTTCCATCGTGTCTTCTCCAACAAACTTGACACTGGCGAGATAATCTGTTCCCAATTGGCACACCTAAACGTCATTTAACAAAAAAGAATCTTAAAAAATAATATTGAAAGTATCTCTTTTATATACCCGTATAAAGCGTATGCGTTAACATTCTCCGACAATTCAAAACTTAGCTTTTCATTCTTTCGTTGTGAAATTTCGGCTAACATTACCAAACAAATTATATCAAAAGATTCAAACCGCTACCCCAAAGCGGACCTGCGGAGAACGTTATGTTAATTTCATCATTACGTAACATAATTCCGTCATTTCAACGTGTAATCACAGCCGGAACGCAGCGTACGGTCCTTGCTATTACAGGGTAGAGAAATTTAGTTTACTGGGACATCCAAATGTTCAAAATGTAGACCTACATAAGAATAGATGGACAAAGTTTATTAAGAAGTACGTCCATTAAAATATTGACACTTTTACGAAGAAAAGTTAATGCAACTAAACTTAAGAAATAAAAATTGTTATAAATTCTAGTAGGCTGTTTAAAATTGAAAATTCATTCATTTCTAAAACAAATCCAAAAGAAGCAACAAATATGTCACTTAATAAATTTAAATCTTTTATTAAAGAAAAGCTAATTGAGAAATCGTTCTACAATTTGAAGGACTGTTTAGACAGTAAAAAACCGTGGTAGAGAACGAATTTCTCTAATCAAATAAATAAAAATTAAAACACCCGACTGACTTTTTCATGAGCTCTTTTCAGTAGCACGAATGAAGACTTGAAATATTAGATTCTAATTCGTTCTTTAATATCATCATCAGTTTATATAAAAAATATATACTCATAAACGGCTTAATGGATAGTCTTTTACTTGCTTTCCCAAACCAGACTTCCTTCAACCGATATTTTCCATTCCAAAATACTCTCGAACGAGCCTTGGCTCTTATTCTACTTAAATAGAATCACTAAAAAATATAACGTCGCTGTTGCCACCGATACCGAGACGGACATGTTCTCAGACCCCCTTCTCAGATTTAAAAGTAAAATTCGTGCAAAATTCAGTCTTTACAATGTTTAATTCCCAATTAAGGCTTAATACTTGATACTTTTTTTTTAATTGTCTTTTTAAAATTGTTGGCTTTATTTCCCTTTTCTGAATATATGTTTACACCTGTACTTGAGGTGACACTTAGCACAATGGTCATAACTAGTGTATAAGTGTTTGTTTTAGTGTTTACTTTGTTGGTGTAACTGTAAAATTAAAATAAAATAAATAAAATACGGAAGAGAATCTGATAAAACTATATTTGACAATCTAAAGTGCTTTAACAGTCTACTTGGATAAAGAATTTTTGAATTTGAATTTAAAGTGATGCCAAAAGCTAAATCATACAGGCGAGAATAATGAAGGTAAGTTCAAATTTATTTTTACGGTTCTTGTTCACAAAAGGAAAGAAAATTAACATCAAATTTAAATAACTACGAATAAAATAAAAAAATAAAAAAAAGTTGAATGAAAAAGAAACATTCACACTTCACTTCAGACATCAAATAACTGCATAAACAAGATAATATTCATTCAAATTAGGATGGAAGTGATAAATAATGATAAAACTAATTGATAAATTTTATTTTTTTATTATAAAATTTATCAATTAGTTTTCAAGGGACCAGGAAAAAATCAAAAATGATGAGAGAACAAATTCTAAGTATGAAGTTATGCAGGGTCTACTATATATAAAGCTATAAGTGTTTTTTATCATCAGGAAATCCCCATGAATATCCACCACGTTACGGAGAAGCGACGTTACGGGTTATGCCGGATTTCTATCGGCTGAGGGTTGTTTTCTTCGCTGGGAAATCCTTTATGTACGGCGGATTAAGTATAAACTTCTATCCGGGAATGTGAGCCTCGCTGGCTGTATCGGGGTACCGACTAAAGCACAGCGGAAACTTTTCCTCCAGGTGGTGGAGTCCAGATGTACGCTGACGCATTCAACTATCTCCCCCAAATGAATCCATTTAGTTCAAGGAGAGAAGAAAATTGCGCCTTCTGGCATCCCCCTTCCTCCGACGAGAGGGAGTAACATCTGCCATATCTTCCTGCAGGAATGACAACCGTGTAAAAGGAGGCCACGCTCCAAAATCTTTTGCCATAGCCATGATATCGTTAGTGATATTAAGATATATGCTATTCTTACGAGTATGTGCTAGGCACAAATGTGTCAACATAAAACATTGTTTTAAGCCTAATGATGGTTATGAATTAAAAAAGCTAGTTTATAAGCTCGCTCTGTGTAACATTATTCTAGGAGCATACCTTAGTCCGTAATTCCGCAGTGTAATGGTCTCTTCACCAGTCTTTCTTTATAGATCTATGGTTTTGACAACATCTGTCGACAACGTTTTGGTTATCTCATTTAAAAAATATACATAACTTTGTCAATGTCTTTCATTTCCGGTCTAAAATCTGATTGGGAAGTTTTTGTCTTATTGCAGACATTGACTTTCTTCTATACTGGAAAGATAACTTTACTAGCTGAATCCGCGATTTTGCCTGCGTGGAATGTTTTTTGCTAGTATTTTCATTAATTTAGGCATATTGTTTTACAAATAAGAAACATACCCGCACTACCATTTGAGGGTGGAATTTACTAAAATGGATTAGATAAAATTTTCATGGATTCCATTATGTCTAAGAAAAATCTGACCAAGTTTTACATACCATAAAAAATATAGTTTGTTAACGTAATTTCTTTTTATTTAACACCCTCGCAACCCCCCTTGTAAGTGGAATTTCTCAAAAATCCGTTCTTTACTGACCTCGACACGGCAAAAGGAATATTCCTACCAAATTTCAAGTCTCTTATGGTCGCCTTATGGTTCCAAAGATATCGTAATGAGGCAATAGATACTTGGATATCTCTTATATATATAATATCAGTGCATTTATTTCATAGTAGACAATTTTTGTTTTTCAGGTATTTCAATTGTTTTAATAACAATTGATGATGACTAATTTAGTAAAACTGTATTCAATTTGTACTATTAGTTCACACTTTCCCTATATATCAATATATAGTACAAATTTTAATCATCTATTTCATTCAATCAAGTTAATAAACTTTTTTTTTATTCAGTAGTGGATGACCCTTGATGGCATTACAGTTTTTTTTAGTTATTAATGCAGTAATTTAATTTAATTTGCAAAACAATCGCAAACCATTGATAGCTCCAATAAAAGACTTAAATATTTCTTCATCCGGGATACTTCCCAGCAGAGCTGAGTGGTACGGGGCTGGAGGCAATGCCTTCTTGAGCAAGTTTTTCAGACGTTTATTAGATGCCAAATAAATTTCTTTGCTCCTTTTGAAATGCGCTGCATTCTTCAAGCGACGCCAGCGGTTCCATCCAAATCATTTTTGATGGGTATTAATTCGAGGAGTCGCCGCTGCCGCCGCGTTATCTTGGTTGTGACAGCAAGAATAATATACCACTAAAACCTAGAGCATCTCTCGTTATCTTTGGATTAGATCACTAGTGGATAGTCACCCTGGGTTTGCCACTCTTAGATTCTGCCTGCCAATTCCATGGAGGTCCATGTGCAAACAATAGTCCACGTGGCGGAACATAATCCTCGCCAGTTTCTGGACAAACGTTTCTTCGGTAGGCGATCTGATCACAGCGAATAATATGGTTTCTGACGTATCTAGGAGCGTCTATTATCAATCGTAGGGAATTGCCCCTGACGGGGCTGTAGCCTCCTCCTCTAGTACCCGGAGCCGGCGAAGTACCAGGCAGGGGTTGCATGTGTCAGCCTGGAATATACTTAGTTTCCATAGACATTCACTATGGTTTTTTCTGGGTTACTTGAGGTAAAGAGCGGCCGCAGCCGCCTGGCCCACGGCGTGTGTTAATATGTGTACCAGACGTAGCCATCTTGATCAAATAGCGCACTGAGGTCTGCTACTCTACGTCCTGCACCACTACGTACATTCTAGTTACTTTCACATTTATTGTCATACTTTAAGAATCGTCTATATTTTGCCAATCATTGAAGGTTGTGAATTTATCCCTGATATATATTTTGACGTATAAATAATTAGTGAAAAGAGGCGTTTTCACAGCCAAGTCTCCTCAAACAAATTTTCTAACTTTACCTTGCCGGGTTTCGAACCAGCAACATTAACAAATGGACATTACTCCTGAGAGGCTGTCAAAATTAGTGTCTATGTCAAAAGCAATTTCGTTATAATTGCTTGTTAGCGTTGTAAATTATTTAGTTCAAATTCAACATTAAAATAACCATCGCGTTTGTGACACGCCATTCATGCAACATGGTTGTTTAGTTTGTAATTTAGGGTGGCTCTCTTGTAAAATGCTATTGTAGATAAGCAACTTTTAGAGTCCGTTTAGTTACCAAGATTCATTCAGTGTACAAAATCATTGTTTGTTTGAGTAACGGAAAATACACATATTGTACGCGACATTTCCCCGTCGTTTTAGAAAATAGTATATATTGTTTAATTTAAAATCAATATTGTTTACAATCTTTCGCATTCGTATAGAAAAATTAAACTTAGAATATATATATATATGTCGGAGAATAAGAGAGAACGTAGAAGCATAAAGCACAGGGGCGTAGAGTTCTCCGCCGACATCGTTATTAATTAGATCCATTATTTAATTTCTTATTCTGTGGGCGTTCATGGGTATTGTTGGTGCAATCAAACACTGTATTAATTAACTCGGTTTATAATGTTCAATCACTTAATGTTCCCGATATCAATTTACACAAACTCATTAACACTAATAGCTAGGAACGCGACAGTTTCAACAGTTGACTGTTCCGATCGAGCGCTACTCGACAACTGTCGAGTGACTCCCGCCGGACTGCCACCATTGACTCTGTCGACGCCGATAGAGGGNAAAAACATTCCACGCAGACGAACTCGCGGGTTTAGCTAGTAATATATATGTCAGAGAATAAGGGAGAACGGAGAAGCATAAAGCACAGGGGCGTGGGGTTCTCCGCTGACATCGTCATTAATGGGATCCATTATTTAATTTCTTATACTGTGGGCGTTCGTGGGTAATGCCGGTGCAATCAAACATTTTATTAATTAACTCAAATTATATTGTTCAATCCACTCCGGCCGACCGCCACTCGAGAACTGCCGAGAGACGGGCCGGACTGCCACCATTGTTGACTATAGCGTGTATATATTTATATGATTATTAACAAATAAAGAATCAGACAACGTCGTTTATTTGTCACAGTAGTGCCAGTCGCAAATATGACATAACAGAAAGCCAATTCGGCGTAAACGTTCCTGCTGAACAACAGTTCGGTCGCAATACATCATATCCGCGTCTGGTGACAAGTAGACGGCGGAGCGTTGGGTGAAGAATCTGGGTGGCATTTTATTTCGATCCTGAACCGGCAATCCTCGCAAATGTGAGCTGACGAAGGGGCTCACACATATTAGATATAAGGTTAATTTGTATAAAAAAAACCAGCCTTGATAGCCTCACTTTGCTAGTAGAAGTTCTAGGTTTTATCCAGGCAGGATATATTTGGGATATATCGCTTTCTAATTTGTCTGAGTATGAATTGATGATTCACGTTCCAATGCAATGCAGTGTAGAAACCATAACAGGTAAATTACCTCTTACGAGATCTGTGCGCTTCCATCTTAGACTGTATTTCCACTTACAACTAGGTGAGATAGTCATGAGCGAATTCGCCAGCGTTCTAGTGCGATGCCATGTAGAAACTAAGAATGGAAGAGTTCCGTCATTTTGTCATGGAACCCGTGATATTAACCTAACCAAACTATCACCAAACAGCACTTGAAATATATCCTTCTCAATAAAAAACGTAGTATCGAAATCGGTTGGCGCAATCTTGAATTATTCGTCCATTTGTCGAGCACATGCTTAATAAAGATTTAAGAGTTACACGGTTTTCTTATGGATGCCATCATCAGAACTGTACCAAAAAATGGGACTCCTACGAGAGGCACCACCTGTCCACCATCGTTTCCCCCAGTCGAAAGTTAAGAGGTAACAAATATAAAAAAAATATACAGACGAATTGAGTATCTCCTCCTTTTTTTGAAATCCGTTAAAAGTAGATTACTTTACTGTAAGTACAATCACTGAAAACGGAGAGGGACATTAGTGGGAACACGATTGCTCGGTTGCGGTACATACTAGATTATGCCCCGATGAGCAGACATTCGACTGTGCTTGTAATGACCACGATCTTTGACACTGTATTAAGCGGAGAGGTTTATCTGATTTGCATACACATTTATCATACTCTTTACTCTACATATCTTTAACTGTACGAAATTGTCTGTAATAATAATTTGCTGGAATTGCTTTCAGATTCAATTCCCATAAAGACAATGAAGTCTATTTTCGAGTAAACTATGTTGAATGACTGCCTTATTGGTCTAGTGGTTAGCATGTTCGACTACAGACATGAGGTCCTGGGTTCGAGTCCCGGGTCGGGCCAATTCGAAATAGATATTGAGTTTTCATTACATCGGAGTATGAGAGTAAAGGAATAGAGAGTGCAGTTGTGTACTATGTCTGCCTATCTGCAGTGGAGCAACTTGGTTGGCTCTAACGACCCTCTCTCATATGAGTGAGGACGCCTGTGCCCAGCAGTGGGACGTTAATGGGCTGCCAGTTACCTTTTTACTATGTTGAACTAAGGTACTAAAAATTATTATAAATCTATATGAAATGTTTACTCAGACGTTGCTATTTATTGCAGGCTATTTTATCACTTTCTGCCACAAAAAGGTAAACATGTACACAGTCTTTGCACGCCTTCGAAACTTTTGCAAAATAATTTTTTATTCAAATCGAATCAAATCAAAATATCTTTATTCAAGTAAGCCTTGGGTCTCTTTCCATAATAAGGAAAGAGAGCCTCGGGTCCCCAGTAGCGGGCATGGCCATTGTGGCGGCGATCCGACCTCATCTGGAACAATGGCTTTCCAGAGAGCACGGATCGCTCTCTTACAGATTGATGCAGGTTCTGACCGGGCATGGTTGCTTCGAAAAGTTCCTGCATCGAATTGTCCGGGAGGAGTCACCCACTTGCCAACAGTGCGGTGCAGCTGTCAACTCAACTCATCACACTGTGTCAGATTGTGCAGCCTGGGATCCTCAACCTCACCTACTGGTGGCGCTGATTGGCAGTGATCTTTCGCTGCGGAGCATTATAGGTGCGATGCTCTCCAAAGATAGGATGTGGGCTGCCTACTTCTGCGAGACCGTAGTCTCACTTAAAGAAGCCCATGAGTGAGAGAGGGAGAATGCAGCGGATGCTCCCGCTCACCGCCGAAGGAGGCAGGGTACTAGGCGGCGCATGTCTGTGCGCCTGCTTCCGCCTCCTTGAATCCTCAGTTGGACCTATCTGAGGTTCCGCTGGGTTTCAGTGGGTATTGTGAAGTCTTCTCCCTCGCCGAGTCCTACACTCCTCACTTGTAGGTCGGAATTTGTGCTTATACGCATGTCCCAGCGAAAAAAGGGCCTATTACAGCACTTATGAATCGTCAAATATGATATTTTTTTCCACACAATAGTTCTAATGTACTGATGATGGCATTAAAGAACGACTTAAAATCTAAAGTTACTAGGGTTCCTTCGCGTCCTATTCTGAGAATAGCCCTCAACAAACTCAGACGAGTATTTTGTATTTTTTTTAAATATTACCATCATCATTACAATATTATATTGGTTTAATATATTTCAATTCAAATAAGAGCAATTCGTTCACTTCCACGCGTTCATTTGTTTATGTTCACCTTTGTCAAATAAATATAGTTAGGTAGATAGATAGTTATATTCTTAATTCTAAAACAAATGAATAAAAACCTTAAAAATATGCAGCCTGTACTATTGGTGGCCTTA
Source organism: Elymnias hypermnestra (assembly GCA_015832385.1). Taxonomy (NCBI): domain Eukaryota; kingdom Metazoa; phylum Arthropoda; class Insecta; order Lepidoptera; family Nymphalidae; genus Elymnias; species Elymnias hypermnestra. The sequence continues at coordinate 3,148,635 of JACTOM010000931.1, read as the reverse complement.
ATATCGAACTCTCCCTGTTAAGTATTTACCATAACTAATATTATAAAGAGGATGTATGTGTGTAAATGTGTAAGTATATATATGTATGTTTGTAACGTTTTCACACAAAAACTAATAGACCCATTTTAAAAATTTTGATGCTGCATTTTCACTTAGCAACATAGGCTATATTACTTTTAAAAAAAATTGAGATACCTGATAAAAATGCGTCAATACAATCCAAGATGTGGAGAAATTGGTTACATAAAATTTGTCATCGCGTGCGTTGGGTAAACTATTGATGATAGAACAATAAATGTTGTACAATATTATAGAACGTATTAATATCTATAAAAAGTCTGAAATACCATATGTCTATCTACTTTAGTTGAGCCACTATAACTATTTTTTTACATTTTAAAAGTTAATAAAAGTGCCGACAATAATTAAATTATATTATTCATATCTCTGTATTAATCCTTACCACATTAAATGACATTTTATTAAAAACCGTTTTAATACCTGTAAAATATTTTTTAATAATTAAAATCGGCCACTTTCAAAAGATATAACGAATTTTAAAATGTCAATCTAAAGAAAATAGTAGCGACCCTTATAACTGAGCCTGTAACTGGTGAGTGATATTCCAAGGATACCAATGATACCCATCGATGTATCTATACTGTTTTTTTTATTTTTATCAAGCCAACAAATACTGAAGCGATTTAAAAAAATCTTTCATTATCTCCTTGAAATCAAGAATTTTAAATTTGCTAACGTAGGACATTCTACTTAAATGATGTTACGAATTGAAAAATGTATTAGAGCTATATACGTGGTAAAGTATATTGATTAGATTATAATAATAGTAATAATTGTCCCATATGACGAGAATGGCACACGAGATTAACGCCATGTGGGGGGTTGGCATCCACTGAAACCATCCCAATCGTAATATCTGCGAATGGTCTGATCCCAGTCAGTCTCGCTGACCATCGGAGACGAGTGGGGTACCGTGGTAGTTCGCTCGCAGCAAGGACGCAGAAGACGGTGTTGCTGGACAAGGCTAGGATAGTCCGGCGGTTTCTCAGCCCTGATCCCCGGCCGTTTGGTCTCCCTGCCGTGGCTCATCCTCCGCCCGTTATATTTATTTATGTATTTGCTGATGTATGTCCATGTATTAATTGATATTTCTATATTTAAGTAGTTATTATAAAATACCTTATATATACAGCCAACGGCCTCATTGGTCTAGTGGTAAGCATGTTCGACTACAGACTTGAGGTCCTGGGTTCGAGTACCGGGTCGAGCCAATTCAAAAATCGATATTGAGTATTCTATTAAGATTTTCTCAATATTTACCCGAAGTTGGGAAGTTGGCGGTGTGATCCACCCCCGTGCCTCGGAGAGCACGTTAAGCCGTCGATCCTGCGACTGATCTCTCTCCGGTCGTGTCGGATTCCCGTCACACCGGACTATGAGAGTGGAGGAATAGAGAGTGCACTTGTGTACTATGCCTGCCAATCCGCAGTGGAGCAGCGTGGTGGGTTTATGCGCTAATAACTCTCTCTCATGCGAGTCTGGAGGCCTGTGCCCAGCAGTGGGACGTTAATGGGCTGCTACTATCCTAACCTTATATATAATATAAATATATATCTCTACGTAAACGGGCGTCAGNTTATCATGTAGCGATATAATATGTGGTGAGCTGTTCGTCATTATTTTGGTTTTTTCTGTGTTCATTTTTAGCCCTACTTTACTGCTTTCACTGTCTAAGCATTGTATCATTTTTTCGAGCGACTTACTGGTTCCTGAGAACAATACAATGTCATCAGCGAACCTAAGATGTGTTAGTGACCTTCCAGATATGTTTATGCCTTCTTTGTCCCATTCTAGCTTAGTCATAATATACTCAAGAACTGCTATGAATAGTTTTGGTGATACTGGATCTCCTTGTCGGACATCTCTTTCTATTTTATCTCTTCCCCTTTACGTTCTAATTTTATCTTACTTTTGCTATTTAAGTAAATGTTTTTTAATATTCTGGTATATTTTTCACTAACTTGACAATTTTTCAATGCATTCCAAATTGATATATGTGAGATACTATCAAATGTCTTAGCATAGTCGATAAAAGCAATATATAGTGGTTCGTTGAATTCGTTGTATTTTTCAATTATCTGTTCTACCGTGTGTATATTATCGATTGTGCAAAATCCCGAACGGAATCCTGCTTGTTCTATAGGTTGTTGTTTTTCTATATTAGGTTTTATTCGGGTACCTAAAATTGACGCAAATAGTTTGTAGATACACGAGAGAAGACTAATTGGTCTATAATTGGAGATGTCTTGTGGATTTCCTTTTTTATAAAGTAATACTATTTCTGATTTTGTCCACTGGGTAGGTATCTCTTCAGTATTCAAAACGCGGTTGAATAAATATGTTAATGGCTCAACTAACTTAGGAGCCGCTATTTTTATTAATTCATTCTGTATGTTGTCAGGGCCTGGGCTTTTACCACTTTTGAGAATTTTAATGTGTTCTAAAACCTCCTGTACACCAATAGGTACCACTGAATCGTAATGTCCTTCAACATGTTCTTGATAAGAATCACCACTTTCCTCTTCCTGTATATCTCTCTGACTTGAGTATAAATCTTTGTAAAACTCTGTTGCGTATTCTAACAGTTTTTTCTTATTATTTATTTCTTTTGCATCGGAGTTTAAAGCGCATATCCATGTTTTGTGTGTTTTTAATTCAGTTTTCGCCTTTTTATAGCTTTTGAATTGGTTAAGGTTCTTTGTGATAACATTCTTTCGGTGTTCTTGATAATCTTTCCTTATAGCTTTGTTTGTGCCTTTGAACAGTTTACTTAACTGTGCTCGGGAGTCTTTGTTTTTGGGTTTTATCTGCATGAGCTCTCAACGTGTTCGTATAAGTTTTTTAGTCTCTATGCTTAGAACAATATTCGCCTTTCTATTTCGTTTTGTCAATTTTTATGATTGTTACCATCATCATTACAATATTGTATTGGTTTAATATATTTCAATTCAAATAAGAGCAATTCGTTCACTTCCACGCGTTCATTTTTTTTCTGTTCACCTTTGACAAATAAATATATTTAGGTAGATAGATAGTTATATTCTTAATTCTAAAACAAATTAATAAAAACCTTAAAAATATGCAGCTTGTACTATTGGTGGCCTTAATATCGAACTCTCCCTGATAAGTCTTTACCATAACTAATATTATAAAGAGGATGTCTGTGTGTAAATGTGTACGTATATATATGTATGTTTGTAACGTTTTCATACAAAAACTAATAGACCCATTTTAAAAATTTTGACGCTGCATTTTCACTTAGCAACATAGGCTATATTACTTTCACAAAATAAATTGAGATACCTAATAAAAATGCGCCAATACAATCCAAGGTGTGGAGAAATTGGTTACATAAAATTTGTCATTGCGTGCGCTGGGTAAAATATTGATGATAGAACAAAAAATGTTGTACAATATTCTAGAACGTATTATTATCTATAAAAAAAGTCTGAAATACCATATATCCATCTACTGTAGTTGTGCCACAATAACTATTTTTTTACATTTTAAAAGTTAATAAAAGTGCCGAAAATAATTAAATTATATTATTCAGATCTCTGTATTAATCCTTACCCCAGTAAATGATATTTTATTAAAAACCGTTTCAATACCTGTAAAATATTTTTAAAATAATTAAAATCAGGCATTTCGTTCAAAAGATATAACGAATTTTAAAATGTCAATCTAAAGAAAATAGTAGCGACCCTTATAACTGAGCCTGTAACTGGTGAGTGATATTCCAAGGATACCAATGATACCCGTGGATGTATCTATACTGTTTTTATTTTTATCAAGCTAACAAATACTGAAGCGATTTAAAAAATCTTTCATTATCTCCTTGAAATCAAGAATTTTAAATTTGCTAATGTACCACATTCTACTTAAATACATAAAACTAATGAGCTAATGAGCTACAGGAGATGCTAAATATTATGAATGAAGCTTTGAAAGGGAAAGGAATGAAAGTGAATGTAAACAAAACGAACGTTATGCTTTTTGAACGATATGAATCTATGATGGATGGCAATATTTTGATAGATGGTGAACAAGTGGAAGAGGTGAAAGAATTTGTATACTTGGGATCTAAATTTACAAAAGATGGAACATGTGAAAGTGATATTGAAAGGAGAGTGAATGCAGGGAATATGGTAAATGGTGCTCTGTACGCCTTTATGAATAGCCAGATGGTGTCTCAAAGGGCTAGACTGGCAGTGCATGCTGGAGTGTTGGTGCCAACACTTATGTATGGTAGTGAAAGTTGGGTATGGCAGAAGAATCACAAAAGTAAAATAAATGCGGTAGAGATGAGAGCGTTGAGAAGCATGAGTGGATTAAAACTGAGTGACAGAGTGAGAAATAGTGTGATAAGAGAACGTTGTGGTATAAAAGAAGACGTAGTGACTAAAATTGAGAAAGGTATGCTTAGATGGTTTGGGCATGTAGAGAGAATGAATGAAAGGAGACTGACAAAAAGGATTTATGAGTCAAGAGTGAATGTGAAAGTTGGAAAGGGAAGACATTTTAAATAACGACCAGGTCAAGAGTACTCTAAACCGACGAACTTGTATAAAAGGTTTAATGAGAATGAAAGAAGCGAAGGAGATATGCAAGGATCGTGGCAAGTGGAAGGATGTTGTCTCTGCCTACCCCAATGGGAATGAGGCGTGATGCTATGTATGTATGTACTTAAATGATGTAAAGAATTGAAAAATGTATTAGAGATATATACGTTGTGAAGTATATTGATTAGATTATAATAATAGTAATAATTGTCCCATATGACGAGAATGGCGCACGAGATTACCGCCATGTGGGGGGTGGCATCCACTGAAACCATCCCAATCGTAATATCTGCGAATGGTCTGATCCCAGTCAGTCTCGCTCACCATCTGAGACGACTGGGGTTCCGTGGCAGTTCGCTCGCAGCATGGATGCAGAAGGCGGTATTGCTGGACAAGGCTAGGATAGTCCGGCGGTTTCTCAGCCTATAGCCCTGATCCCCGGCCGTTTGGTCTCCCTGCCGTGGCTTATCCTCCGCCCGTTATATTAATTTATGGAATTGCTCATGTATGTCCATGTATTAATTGATATTTCTGTATTTAAGTAGTTATTATAAAATACCTTATACATACGGCCAACGGCCTCATATGAGTTAGGAGGCCTGTGCCCAGCAGTGGGACGTTAATGGGCTGTTACTCACTTTTTTTACTTTACTTGAATAAATTAAGTGTTTTTATTAACGAAACACTCTTTTATACAACAGTTTTGAAAGAAATGTCATTGCTAATAAAAATATATCCGCTTGCGCCTTCTGTATGTTCGCACCTGATTTTATTCTATACTGCCAACTGATTCACAATTACGAGCGGTTTCTAATTATGCGGCAACTTGTCACATTATTAGCGGGCGTTTCCTCGTCATCGCTGTTTATTCTCTAATTAAAGCTTATTTACTACCAGTGAATTATTTGCTTTGTAATCATTGCCGCAAAGTTTACTTATCTACTGAATAAAAGTCTCAAAGTGCTTTGTTGGAACAACGCACATATTTATCTAACAAACAAACACATTTAAATTTCCATTATCGGGAATGGAATAAATAAATAATATACAAATATAATATAATCAATCAACCATTCAATGCACAGTTTTTAAGATCTGTATTCTTTATAGTTCCTCCTCTTTTCTATTCATGTGATTATTAACATAGAAACACAATTGCATCATCAATCCATTACCATTAAATATAAAGCACAATTATCATTGACACAAACAAGACAAGGTTTTTATATTACATAAATGTACTTAGCTTTGTATCGCAGAACAGCCCAATTAACTAACACAATTAACTTAAAACTAAGAACTAAACAGTTCCAATATTCGTCAACGACTAACTCTCTTATAACCCACACTCGACAAGAAAACTTGTATCCGCGCCAATTTATGCAACCATTAAAAAATAAGTCAATGCACCATCTTATTAAACATTACACCGATACTTTCATAACACTCAATTGAAAATTTTGTTTTAAAATCGAATACAATCAAAATACAATCGCAATAACACTGAATACTTCCGCAATAGTAAATATACGATCTAACTAGTCAATAATAGTCAATATACAATCCAATAAAACTCTGCTACTTCCTCAATAGTTAATCGTCGATCTCAAATAATAATATAACCCTAACACCATAGACATAGAAACACTGAACTAGAAAACTGGACTCATTCACTATGTTAGGTACTCCATTATTCGCTACAGCGCCACCTTTTTTTAATGCCGGGAAATACCTTCACTGTGATCAGGAGTGTAGGACCCGCTGGCAAGCCAGAATACCCACTAAAACCCAGCGATACCCTCCACATCCGTTTGTGGAGCATCAGAGGATCGGTAGACGTAATTTGCCCTGGCACTCTAGAAGATTTCTTTGGGAAACTTAAGTAGAAGGAAGGAGAAGCGCAAATCTATGTCACCTACGTCCCAACCTCATGCGCCGTAGTAAAGAAGGAGACCACTGCCCTCCACTCCCTATCACCGGTGAGCATTGTGCCAACTATGCCCTCCAGCAAAATATTTCCAATATAAATCGATGACAATGTCACCTGATTATTTTTAGAGATAAAACGATACAAACTTCAAGATTGACTTGGAAAGTAAGCTGGTGAATGCGTTACGGGAGTGTAACAAATATAGGGCGAGATGAATGGACAGCGTTTTAATTCAGTCTTGTGGTCTAAAGTTCATTTGTTTCTTCTAGTGAAACTTTTTTACACACGCTTCACTTGGGGAATAAGCTGGTGAATGCGTGACGATACTATTACGAAAAGTGTGATAAGGCGAGGCGAACGGACAGAACTTCACTTTTGTCATGTGAGCTGAAGTAAACTCGTTTTTTGAAGTAAAATCTCTATTGGGCATCGCGAACGGATAGCATTTTATTACTGTAGTCTGGTTATAAAGCATACTTGTTTTTTGAAGTAATTTTTTTACGTACGCTTGACTTAGGGAATTAGCTGGCGAATGTGTGATGAGAGCATTACGACAAGTGTCATCGAGCAAAATGAACGGTTAGCAATTCAATTATGTGGTCTAATACACACTCTTTTTTACAGTAAACCTTCTCTAAACACGCTTGACTTACGGACTTAGCTGGTAAATGTTGTGACGAGAGCATTACGAAAAGTGTCATCGAACAACACGAACGGACATGTTCTTTTTCTGCGTGCAATAAAGAATTTATCAATTCGTTCTGGATCAATATGATTTTCACAAATTTTATCATTGTTTCTTGTAGGTAAAGCTAATAAGAACCGGATGAACCAAATACCAGTATTTCCAATTTGCATGCTATTATTAAAACTATTTTTATTTTTTTATTGCTATATGCTTTAAAATCAGCGTTTAGTATTACGTTGACCATCATTTTATATGCACTATTATATCTTGCTGTATGTGCAATTAGTATTGGACTATCACAAATAGTATATACGTATGCATATAAAGATAGTTGATCAAAATGTTCCATAGTTTATGTGTACTTCTAATATTTTTATCAGACATTGTACTAAGTCGTATAGCTCTGAGGACTCATAACTCGTCCACAGCCACCCGGGGCTTAAGTTAATTAGAGTGAGTCTTTGTACAGACGCCATTAAGAGCTTATGCCTATTTCTCACGAACGCAGTATTGTATCTCAAGTCAGTGGACAGCGAATTACTAGAACAGTTAATCTGTAGCAACGATAACTGATAACTGCACGAGCATTTTGCCTTAACCGATAACAAATATGTGTAGAAGTGACCATAGTTCGAGTCAGGATATTTTTGGATTCACATTTCCAATTTGTATGGGTTACATCATTCACTATGATTCTGTCATGATTCTGATAATAAATGGTATTTTACCTCTTATAGTTTCTACAGCTATGTAATGGAATGTAAATCTTTTGCTTGGCAGATCATCTTTACTTTTAGTGATAACTAAACATTACCAAATACCTATTTGATAGCGAAATCAGTACCATTCATCCATTCCATATGCGCAACAGATAGCTTATATTTTAGTTAAAGATTCCTTTAATGTCTAATTAGCTATTAAATTTATTGTCATCTCAGCTGTATCTATCTCTGGTAAAGGTAAGTAGCAGCCCATTAACGTCCTACTGCTGGGCACAGGCCTCCTCACTCATATGAGAGAGGGTTTTTAGATCATAGACCCACCACGCTGCTCAACTGCAGATTGGTAGGCATAGTACACAAGTGTACTCTCTATTCCTCCACTCTCCGACCGGAGAGAGATCAGGTGCAGGACCGACGGCTTAACGTGCTCTCCGAGCCGTGCCTCACACCGCCAAATTTTTCCCAACTTCGGGCAAATACTGAGAAAATCTTAATAGAAAACTCAATATCGATTTCGAATTGGCCCGACCCGGGACTCGAAGCCAGGACCTCATGTCTCTGGTAAAAGCTATCAAATTATGTGTGCCTATAATGAGTATTGGATAGATCTTGGGCTGCTAGTTTCCAGCAACTGGTGACTTATCTAAGCCATTTTGTCTACTAAAAGAGGAGTCTGCTAACAATATCATGTTGTGTGGGTTCACTATTCCAATGTATTTATACTCCAGCGTTCATTGTTTCTTCCAACTTCTAGTGACCATTTGTCATTGCCGTTTGCTATTGTATTTGATGAGTTAGGTAGGCGTTTTGAGTTCTACGGATTTTCTTAATCTTGATTTGATCATGTAGAGAATTATATTATTAAATGCCTATGGAATCCCACTTAAGGCCTTTATGAATAGCCGGATGGTGTCTCAAAAGGCTAGAGTGGAGGATTGCACGGAGGAGTCTTAGACTTATGTATGGTAGTGAAAGTTCTGGTAACGGCAGAAGAAGCATTAAAGTAAAATAGATGCGGTAGAGATGAGAGCGTTGACAAGTATGAGTGGAAGTGTCAAAGTTAGAAATAGTGTGATAAGAGAACGTTGTGGTCTAAAAGAAGATGTACTATGCTTAGATGGTTTGGACACGTAGAGCGACCGAGTGAAAAAAGACTGACAAATAGGATTTATGAGTCAAGAGTAAATGCGAAAATTGGAAGGGGAAAACCAATACGAACGTTCCTGGACCGAAACCAGGACATTTTAAATAAGGGCCAGGTCCAGAGATTTCAAAACCGATGAACTTGTATGAAAGGTTTAATGAGAATGAAAGAAGCGAAGGACACTACTGTTAGTTTTATCAAAGAGTAGGGAATTTCTGAGGTATGCGTGTAATGTCCTAAAGATGTTTTTTCGTTTAGGATAATTACTTGAAAGTCTGAATATATACACTAGATAATAAAATTATGGTGACACCACCAAATACAATATAGTAGATTTTGAAGTGAGTAACATCCTAAGTCCATCGAAATTCAACAATCTTGATAGTAGATTATTAAATTACAGAGCTATAAATAAATTTACGCAAACAAAATAGTGGGGACTTACTAGTACTTTTATAACGGTCGAAAAGCGCAAACCTTATGTGCGCTGCGGGCATTCGTTTAATAATTTCGCCGCATAATATAAGGAGTCTTATAAAAGGGCTCATAACTCGTCGGCAGACACTCGAGGCTGAAATTAATTAAAGATAGTGTTAGAGCAAGCGGCAATAAAGGTTAACAAAAGAATTTATAACCCAACTATTGCCGCTAGCTTGGAACGACGGAGACAACGAGAACAGTAGAAATAGAATGAAAACTACGCTTTTCTACAGGCTAATCTAAGATTTGTTAGGTAAATACAAAATAGTACAAAAGCCCTACGCAACGACTGTTTAACTGTCTATCTATTCTATAAAAATTCAAAGTCTCCTGAATGGATCTTATGTGGTTTTCACCAATAAGGGTGGTACCTTTATTCAAATGTTGCTTGTTAACAGATTGCTTATGCAATAAGAAGACCATTGCATGGTATGTATGATTAATAAAACTTTATCTAAAGGTTCGTCAAAAGGCATTTTGACGGAGAAAGAAGAGGGGCAGTGGGTAGTTAAAAAGAGATACGTAGCCAGACGTGGGCTTGTCTGTTATTATCTGCTAAAGTGTTAACTAGTGTAAGTTAATGTGTGTTAAATAGTCCCTGTCTGTCTCTGTCTGTCTCTTGTTGTCTGTCTGTCTCATGTTGTCTGTCTTTCTCTTGTCGTCTGTCTGTCTCTGTCTGTCTGTCTGTTTGTCTCTTGTTGTCTGTCTGTCTCTTGTCTGTCTGGCTCTTTGAGTGTCAAAATTGTCTTCGTCTTAACACTGTGGTTCCAAAATTTTTATCTATGTTTTATTTTGCTTGCTGTCGTTCCTACACTATTTTCTCGGTTTTCCTTTGCATGTTGTTGTTCCTAAACTATTATCTTAATGTTCTTTTACATGCTGTGGTTCCAAAACTATTATGTAAGTTTTCCTTTGCATGTTGTGGTTCCTAAACTATTATCTAAGTTTCTTTTGCATGCTGTGGTTCCACAACTATCATCTAAGTTTTCCTTTACATGCTGTGGTTCCTAAACTATTATCACATTAATCACAAGTAAGTATCACATTAATTTTGTTTTCCTTAATACACGCTTAAGGTATTTAACTATGTATCAATAGATATTGTGATTCATAAGAAAGGCTTAGGCATTATAATTGTCCAAGGTTTATATGGCAGTAACGGAAAAATCAACCTGCTTGGGTGATATTTTCGAAAACGCTGCCTAATCACTTTGGGGTATAACGAAACATTGCATGGTCGGATATTTTTCTTTTATGGGTTTACAAAAACCACTACAGCTATATATAATCTCTTTAGATGTTAACTTACTATACCAATTTCATCTTCTATTAATTAGAAAGTTATTCAAAGTGATACAGTATTAATCCTTATCGACTTAAATACCTTAATGACCTTAAACATTTCACGCGGATTATTATAATCTTTTACACCATATAATTTTAACTAATATCTAAAAATTTTAGTTATTATATTTAACTAAAAAGATGCCGGAGCGGCCTTCTGGTATATTTATATTTCACTGTCTAACCTAATATTTTAAAAAGAAACTTCCTGACCTGAGACGAATGAAACTTGATTTCATCTCAGCAGGCGGAGTGCCAAAATAAAATGTAAATTTGATGGCCGACTGTTTGTCTTCCTTAAGAACTTTGTTGAATAAAAATGCTATAAATTTATGTTTTTTTAGAAATTTTATTAGTATAGCTTAGTGCTAGACTACTAGTCCAAAACAGACGCTAACCTCGTAAGAGGTAATTTACCTCTTATGGTTTTTACACAGTATTATACAGTTACGTAATTTTTTTTTTGTCAGTACGTCTTTGCTTGTAAGGTACTTATTTAAATTAGAAAAACATTTTCTTACCTTCTTATATGCACTGTTATACTACATCAATTGCTACTTATAGAAGTCTACTAGGCAAGGTTAAAGGTGGAGATTATGTTGGAATGCAATAGTCTGTGGAACGCTGGCGCAATCAGTCTATCGGCGTGGGGCAGTGTCAATAAGTGGCAGCCCGGCTCATCTCTCGGTAGTTCTCGGGTGATGGCCCGCCGGTGCGGTCGACTTTTGAAAGTGTCACGTTCCTAGCTATTATTATTAATAAATTGATATCGGGGACAGTAAGTGATTGAACATTCTAATCCGAGTTAATTAATAAAGTGTTTGATTGCACCAACACTACTCATCAACGCCCACAATAAATGGAAATTACGGACACCATTAATGACGATGTCGGCGGAGAATATTTAGTAGAAATGAAACGCAATTTAATAATAAAAGTTAATCACAACAAAAATATAGTTCATTTACATACTCAAATTGGAATCACACTAGCAACAACTCATTTAACCAAAGGAAAATAAAATAAAGAAAAATAAGATCGAACCACTTCGTATCCACAAATCGTGTCGAGTGCCGCCAGCAGAATGGCAGGCTAAATGCGAATGGCGGCTAATGTCTAACGACGACGGCGGCGGCGGCCGCATGCACGACGACTGTCGCAGCGGTCGATGTCTACGATACGAGTATATGTCAATTGCTGTTCGTTACTCGCGCTACTGCCTCATTGCCTCAACTGTGCCATTGGTCTAGTGGTAAGCATGTTCGACTACAGACATAAAGTCCCGGGTTCGAGTCCCGGTTCGGGCCAATAAAAAAATCAATATTGAGTTTTTTATTAGGATTTTCTGCATATTTGCCCGAAGTTGGAAAGTTGGCGGTGTGCTTCACCCCCGTGCCTCGGAGAGCTCGTTAAGCCGTCGGTCCTGCGCCTGATCTCTCTCCGATCATGTCGGACTATGAGAGTGAAGGAATAGAGAGTACACTTGTGTACTATGCCTGCCAATCCGCAGTGGAGCAGCGTGGTGGGTCTATGCTATGAAAACCCTCTCGCATGCGAGTGAGGAAGCCTGTGCTCAGCAGTGGGACGGTAACGTGCTGCTACTAACCTACTAACCTAACTCTCGCTAAAACTGCTGAACGGCTGGACTGATTTAGCTTGTTTTGGTTTTGAATTACTCGTAGAAGTCTTGTTCTTTGTTGAGAAAATAAATGTCTTTAATCCAAATCCGGGGAAGGTTTAAAAGGTAAGTAATGCTTGGGACATANTGGTCTAGTGGTTAGGATGTTCGACTACAGACATGAGGTCCTGGGTTCGAGTCCCAGGTCGGGTCAATTAAAAAATCAATATTGAGTTTTCTATTAGGATTTTCTGAATATTTGCCCGAAGTTGGGAAGTTGGCGGTGTACTCCAGCCCCCGTGCCTCGGAGAGCTCGTTAAGCCGTCGGTCCTGCGCCTGATCTCTCTCCGATCATGTCGGATTCCCGTCACATCGGACTATGAGAGTGAAGGAATAGAGAGTACACTTGTGTAATATGCCTGCCAATCCGCAATGGAGCAGCGTGGTGGGTCTTTGCTCTGAAAACCCTCTCTCATGCGAGTGAGGAGGCCTGTACTCAACAGTGGAACGGTAATGGGCTGCTACTAACCTACTAACCTAACTCTCGCTAAAACTGCTGAACGGCTGGACTGCTGAAACTGCTGAACGGGTCTTGTTCTTTGTTGAGAAAATAAATGTCTTTAATCAGAATCCGGGAAAGGTTTAAAAGGTAAGTAATGCTTGGAACATAGAAGAACAACAAATTCTCTTAGAACCCATTCCTACTTCCAGTTCGTTAGAAATCAATTAAATTAAATGTGAAGGTATTTTTTTCATTTTTACGGTTTTGAATGTCATACATGGTCGTACCGTAGTTTAGAAATCAAATTAAAATTGGAAAAACGTTTTTGCTTCTTTTTTAATTTGACATTTGACAATGACAACGAACAATTTCTGATCGCAACTGTGCCAACCCAAGTCAAGTGTGCGTAAAGAAGTCATACTTCAAATATACCAACCCATATGCGATTTATAACAAACAAATTTCAAATGTTAACGAAATATGAAATAAATTAAATAGAAGCATATTCATATATTTGATGGCGACATATTTTCGACAACCTCGCCATATTGCGCCTGTCATGCGTCAGATTATTGCTCGTGACATATTGATATCAGCGTGATACGTATGTTTACGTTATGTTGCGTTTTATATTGGCTTTATACGATGTTAATATTATTAAAAACAGCTGAAAAGTAATAACCCCGAGATAACAATCAATATTTCATAAACAACCTTAAAGGAGGCTGAATTAGTTTAGGTTTTGAGGTAGTTGCTTTTACGGAACTTACTTTATTCAAATTCTATTAAGGGTCGAGTTGGAGTTTGGTAAAATTTGGACAACAAGGCAAAGAAAGCGAACCAATAAGAATTGGAAATAGCCCAAAACCTGTCGTTAAAGTATTTTAGGAAATAGGTGCATAAATGACATACGTCAAATGAATTTATTTTACGTGTAAACTAGTTTTCGTATACTTCGGGCTTACAAAAAAGGATATTTGATGAGATATTCCAAGAAGATCATCCATTTGGACAACAATGAAAAGAAAACAAACCAACAAGGCTTCAAAATAGGTCAAACAGGGAACTAAAGCGTTTTGGAAAAGACGAGAGCAGGGGTCGTGAATATGGTATTACTGAATTTGCAAAGAAGGATATTTGATGAGTTTAAAAAAAAGAACATCTGCGGAGGATCCACTTGCAGTTTAGCATAAATTGGATAACAAAGAAAAGAAAACGAACCAATAAGGCTTGAAAATAAACCAAAACAATCATCTGTGTGTTTTGGAAAGGAATGAAATGATCTAATTGTTAGTACTTTATGAATGTTATATTTCGTATGATTAGAATAGCCTTGATGTAGTTTTCATTTCAGTCATTTGGTCTTAGGCATACACTATTTGTTAATTATATCAGAATCAAATTTACGTTTCCATTGTATTTACGTAAAAAAATGAAATTTATCGTGTAGAATTTTAGAAACCCGCATGACATGTAAGTTTGTCACGCACCCCGTTATTGCACGTGACGGATGTATCTGAATATCGCATAGATAACGCTGCGTTGTATTTTTATTTGCATCATTCTACCGTAAAATATGGCTTCGTATTTGAAGTGTCAACGTGTATAAAATAAATACACATCCTCGCATATTTTTATAGTTCACTGAGTCACGCTTTAATGAGAATTAACAATGATAAATGTACACGTGTCAGTAGTTAGTTACGTGTCTCGCGTTTACTGAGCCATAAATTTAGAACTACCTGAGGTTTCTTTTCATTTTTGATGATAAGTTCTGTGATCAGTCCTGAAAACTACTGCCCATGTAATTAGATGACATGTACCGAATATTTAGATTAGGATGATCTTATTATTTCAATGCGATTGAAAAGAGAGATTAGAGAACTTTTGAATAACATATCTGAGCTGAGGTATTTGATGGTTTTTGTTACTCTGTGCGATATTATACAGATTAGCTACACTAAGTAGCAGCCCATTAACGTCTCACTGCTGGGCACAGACCTTCTAACTCCGAGGAGCGAGGGTTTTTAGAGCATAGCTTAGCTACAGACCTATTGGATAATATTTCTATAAGTAAGTAAGTAAATAGCAGCCTATCAACGTCCCACTGCTGGGCACAGGCCTCTTCGCTCATATGAAAGAGGGTTTTTAGAGCAGAGACCCACCACGCTGCTCCACTGCGGATTGGTAGGCATAGTACACAAGTGTACTCTCTATTCCCTAACTCTCATAGTCCGACTTGACGGCAATCCGACACGACCGGAGAGAGATATTTCTATACTAAGGTACAAAAGTATCCTTTGTTGCGTCTACACAATCGGAGAAAGATTACGAGCAGAACTATGGAATATCTCTATACTAAGGTGTATTGGTATCTCTTTACTAAGGTGTATTCTAATGCTAGAGAGATTAGGTACAATACTATTGGACAATATCTCTTTTTTGAGATTTATAGTGAACCTTATAGACAGAGATTATGTACAATATTTCAATTCTATATCTGTACTGAGGTATATAATGGTCTTTTATTACACCTATTCGATCGTATCCATCGACTAATACACATTTTTTTTTCGCTGGGAAATGCTTTATGCACGCCGGATGAAATGTAAACTTACATCCGGAAGTGTGGGACTCGCTGGTCGTACCAGGATACTCACTAAACCCCAGCGACACCCTCTTTATCCAGGTGTTGGGGTACAGATGTCGGCTGACGCATTCAGCGCCCCGGATGAATCCGACTTAAGGGTTTAGTTTAGTTGAGGGAGAGAAGGCGAGAAAAATTACGCCTTCTAGCCCCCCCCCCCTCCTTCCTCGTCTACCATACTCTCCCTTTACCTGTTTAGTGATTCATTCTGCAAGATGACAGCCTCGCAGAAGGACGTCACTGCTCTCCAACCTGACTCAACGCTAATCATAGCGCCCACAATACTGGGGAGTGAGAGGTCACCTCCAATCAGCGATGTCAAGATGTGACGCTGGGGTCCCCAAGCCTGACAATTTGCTACTGTGTGGTGCGCAGTGTCGACGGCCGCCCCACAAATACCGCTAGCAGGCGCCTCTTCGCAGCTTACAATCTAGTACTTCTCTGATACTTGCCGAAGCAACCATGTCCAGTTAACACCTGAATCAACCTGTAGGTCAGCGTACCCTGCCCCCTGGCAAGCCAATCTTCCAAGAATGGGCGCAATCGACTTTTACACATGTTATTACAAATATATATCTAAAAGAAACAAAAACGAATATTTCGATAATTATATATAGTTCGTTCGCGTGCAATGAATCATTATTCTGGCCCCGCCCCCTAACCAATCAAATCTTTTCAAATGACAAGTTCACAATGACAAATTGAAGATCCTCTTTGGACAATTATTGTATTTTAATACATTATATTTGCGGCAAGAGAAGGGTTGAGATATTATAGTGAAGAATCGGAGAATAGACTTATTCTATCAAATGAGCGAGAGACTTTAAAAGTTATAAGGAACTTGTGAACTTGAGCTTGTAATTTGAAAATATTTGATTGGTTAGGACGACGAGGCTAGAATGGTAACTCACTGCATTCTTAACGCGAACAAACTGTAGATCAGGCTATGACTAGTTATTATTCTAGAAACAAAGACCTGTTGTACAGCCATTAAGAGGTAAATTATCTCAACCTCCTTTGATTGAGGAGGCCTCTCCCCAGTGAGACATCAATATGCTGTTTTATTTTTTGTGATGTTATTTTACTTTGTCTAGTTAACTGAATTCCAAATTACCACACTATCTTCTCATACCATTTGATGAAATAACAGAGAACTTACACATCAGCAAAAACAAATACTATTAAAGTTTCGTCGTCTAAGTCTAGTTATCTTCTGTCAACAATAAATCATAGAAATGTTTCAAGAATGGAATAAATATCTATGAAAATTTCTTTCCGTCATATTTCCGCATGCACGCCATATTACGCGCGTCACGCCTCAGATTATAGGCCGTGACGGATTGATCTCTGCATATTACACGGGTTTGTGTCACGCTAGGCGTTTTTATTGGCGACATTCTTGCGTGACATATTGTTTTGTCTTGTATCTCTGAGGAATAAGGCGAATGGAATAGCTATAATTGAGGTTATCGCACTTGTACACAGTACACGTTCACACAAATCAACATAAAGACACACGCTCACACACACTTTATTCTTAGTATTACACACTTGTTTATTGATTAATGTTATTTATACCTCTACTGCGCCTGATCTCTCTCCGGTCGTGTCGGATTCCCGTCACATCGGACTATGAGAGTGAAGGAATAGAGAGTGCAATTGTGTACTATACCTGCCAATCCGCAGTGGAGCAGCGTGGTGGGTCTATGCTCTAAAAATCCTCTCTTCTACGAGTGAGGTGGCCTGTGCCCAGCAGTGGGACGATAATGGGTTGCTACTTACTTACTTTTTTATAGCTCTACTTAAGTTAGAGTTTACAGTAACAAAAGATTCCTAGCACAGTTCCAATCTCCGAGGCTCTTTTTGAAGTGAGACTTCTTACGGGTAAAATTTTTAGGGATCGTTTTTTATGCTAATTCGTTGGAAAGTTGGTTAGTTATAATATATACAAATAACATGTGGCATTTTAATTTGCCACTTTAATTAAGTTGTAAATACAAAAAAATTAAATTAAATTAATAATTTCTAATTTTGACAAAAGACATGTGGCATTAATATTTACCATTCGTCATTTGAGATTTCAAAAAATGATTTGTATCGATTTTTGACAATTTTAATATTTTAATGACAATTAAATACCTAAGATATCTTCCTTTCCCTTCCTCTATGAAGTAAGCTTCTGTCCGTCACACGGCATTAACATCCGAAGTTAATTTGCTGTATTAATTTTCTATTGATAAACATATGTGGCGTTCAAAGCAGTGATTGGAATAAAATTGTAATTTATAGCTTCCATAACTCCTGGTGAAAACATTGGCTAACGTGTCCCAAAGGTACAAAACAATATATTTTATTTTTTTGGTACTGTTTATACGTTCATTGTTAAAAGGTTATTCTGGTTATCTTCTATATATACATATTTATTGTATACCACCTACCATATCTTGGACTTGTAACTTCTGTTCGCCCAAATGTTGCCCAAAGCGATAAGGCCACTTATTGTACTCCATTATATAATATATGCACAAGTGTTTTAAATTTTTGGTGTACAATAAAGAGTAATCTATCTATCTCCTTATATAAATAATTGTACTAGCTGACATATACTTAATGCATATGTAACTTAGACATTCCAAAACATACGGCCCGTCAGGTGATATCGTCGTCGTCGTCCTGGCTTCAACCGATAGACGTCCAGTGCTGAACATAGGTCTCACGTAATGACGTCCACAAGGCTCGATCTTGCGCCGCCTGGCTCCAGCGGCTACCGGCGACCCTCTTTATGTCGTCGGTCCACCTTGTAGGGAGGGGGGGGTCTCCCTACACTGCGCTGCCCGGTGCGGGGTCGCCACTACAGCACCTTCGGGCCCCAACGTCCATCGGTCCATCGGGCTATGTGCCCCGCCTATTGCTACTTCAGGTTCGCGATTCGTAGGGCTTTGTCGGTGACATGGGTTTTGCTACGGATTTCCTCATTTCTGATCTGATCTGATGAGGCCCATAGTCAGCCACCATGTTTCGGAGCTGTAGTTCATCACTAGCAACGCGCACTGTTTGAAGAGCTTCATCTTCAGGCACTGAGGGCTATCGGAAGAAAATATCTGGCGTAGTTTCCCGTACGCTGCCCAACCGAGTTGGATTCGGCGATTGACCTCTTTCTCGAAATTGGACCTACCTAGCTACTGTCCCAGGTATGTATACTCGCCTACAATTTCAAGTGGTGAGTTCTCAACGATAATTGGGTGGAGCGGAACATGGATATTCGACATGACTTTCGTCTAATCTATCTTCATTTTTATGCCCACCTGTTGGAAACTCTGCTGAGGTCGTCGAGCATTGTATTGAGATCTTTAAGAGTCTCTGCCATAATGACCACGTCATTGCCAAACCTTAAATGAGTGATGTACTCGCCATTGATGTTGATGCCCAGTCCGTTCCACTCCAAAAGCTTAAGGGTTTCGGGAAGATAACATCTCCCTGTCGTACTCCATGCTGCAGTTGGATAGACGCTGCGCTTTGGTCCGGTATACGGACTGACATGGTAGCGTTTTAGTACAAACACTTCAACACGTGTATACACCGGTGGTCGATTCGGTATCTCTGCAAAGATTTCAACACGGCACATGTTTCCACCGAATCGAAGGTTTTCTCATATTCCTCGAATGCCAAGCAAAGTGGCTGATTATAGTCCTCGGTCTTCTGTATAATCTGCCGCAGCGTAAAGATGTAGTCCATGGTACTGAAGGTCAGCCGATATGCCGCTTTTTAAATCTGTGATATCTAAAATATCCATTTTAGTGAAGGGCTGTCAAAAGCAGCTTTGATCTAAGTGACATATACAACATATGTAACATATCCCATAGGATAAGGAATAAAACAGTATTGTATTAATTTGATTAGTAAACAACACATGTTCTTTTGTCATATGTAAAAGATATAAATGGTTACTGTGGGTTATCTTTTTGATATAAATATAGCATCCCGGACTTTTTTATTAATGTTTTTAAGATATACAATTTTATCGTAGATTAATTTCATATATTTCGTAAGGTTTAGCCAGCGTTTGCGATTTAAGCGGACAAAAATATGTTTCTTACATGTCATTACAAATGTGTGAATTTTTCAGGTTTCTATAGAATAATAATTAAATATTTAAATATAAACCTTCCCTTTGCTTCACTTCATCCATTGAATAGTTGAAAAGACCTAAGTTAAGAGATAGGGGTCCAATAAAGTGGCTGTCTTGTGGGCGTAAAGGTGCGTATGCTTACTTTGGTGATATAAGTTCTGAGTTCGAGTTCTGAACTTCAAATTAATCTATACCTGGACAAGTGGGACGCCTTGGCCGTGGCTAGCTATTGCCGAGCCAGAAAAGATGTTCCTGAAAACAAAATATGTGAAATGGATTTGTTTGTATTGCGTACTGATTAGCATTTAAATGACTTGACAACATTAAATAGTCACATATAATGGTACAGAGAGTTTGTAAAATTTCATAGAAGTATTATACAATTAACATATTTTTAGATAGTAAATAAATTCAGTTCCATTCATTACTATAACATTCTGAAATAAATATTATTTTCTCCCAATTCTGTGGAAGTATGTAGAAATCCACTACAAAAGGTATTAGGAGACCGCTTTTTAATTCCATGACGGCAAAAAAATCAATCCTGAAAAAATATCACATTTTTAAAACGTTTTACTAGCATTATTTACGCTAAATGAAACGAAAGTTTCAAAAATATACATTACTTTACTAAAAAACCATTAATAAATAAACTACCTGACGGGTCAACGAACGAACGAACGGCACGCGGCCGGCGCCGGTGTTCTTGTAAAAAAAACGACTAAATGGAGGGAAAGTGCGAAAAGCTTGGTTTTTCGTGTCATTTGGTTGTGCTAACATGATGTAGCGTAAATAATGCTAATAAAACGTTTTTAAAATGTGACATTTTTTCAGGATCGATGTTTTTACGTTCCATTATCATGCGTGTCATTACAACTATCTACTACCTAGTTACCACACTAAAAGCAAAGACATCAAGCAATAAAAATGCGTTCTTACACGATGCTGTGTAAAAACAATAAAAAGTAAATTGATTCTTTCCCTTTTAACTTAGACTGATCACCACTTATCAGGGGAGATTTTAAACAATATAACAGTAAAGTTTATTACAGGAGCAAGTGAAAAAAATGATACCAATAAGTGAGATTCGAACCAAGAGCAATCGGCCCATGAATTGTTAACATATTTACGCTTGAAATGTATCGAAACGAACGACTGATCAATTTAATCATATATTTATAGGGATTTTAAACTTGCATGTGTCGAAAAAGGAAAAATCGCTTACACCGGTCCCGTATCGGTCAAAGTACTTGAATATTAAAGTGCAATCGAACAGTTTTACAACTGCATATAACGAAAATCTTCGGCGTAAAGCATTTTTCATTTATTCAGCTTTATTTATTGGATGATATTCGTTAATAGTGATGCGTGAATAGATGATGCGTGGCAATGTTTTGATAGATGGGGAACAAGTGGAAGAGGTGAAAGAATTTGTATACTTGGGATCTAAATTTACAAAAGATGGAACATGTGAAAGTGATATTGAAAGGCGAGTGGATGCAGGGAATATGGTAAATGGTGTGCTGCGCGCCTTTATGAATAGCCAGATGGTGTCTCAAAGGCCAGACTGGCAGTGCATGCAGGAGTGTTGGTGCCAACACTTATGTACGGTAGTGAAAGTTGGATATGGCAGAAGAATCATAAAAGTAAAATAAATGCGGTAGAGATGAGAGCGTTGAGAGGTATTTGTGGATTGAAACTGAGTGACAGAGTAAGAAATGGTGTGATAAGAGAACGTTGTGGTATCAAAGAAGCGTAGTGACTAAAATTGAGAAAGGTATGCTTAGATGGTTTGGGCATGTAGAGAGAATGAACGAAAGGAAACTGATAAAAAGGATTTATGATTCAAGAGTGAATGCGAAAGTTGGAAGGGGAAGACCAAGGCGAACGTTCCTGGACCAAATCCAGGACATTTTAAATAACAGCCAGGTCAAGAGTACTCTAAACCGTCGAACTTATGTGAAAGGTTTATTGAGAATGAAAGAAGCGAAGGAGATATGCAAGGATCGTAGCAAGTGGAAGGATGTTGTCTCTGCCTACCCTTATGGGAATGAGGCGTGATGCTATGTATGTATGTATGAAAAATCGAAAATACTATATCAAGAATAAAATCACTTTATTTATTACGACAAAAATATACTTTGACTTGTTTCCTAAACGCGTAAAAAGAAAATTCACCTTAAAATATATTAGTGACCCAGATTCGGTGAAAACTTATAATAAATGCCATCATTATTGTCGTTAATTGTATATTAAATGACACCCATTAGTGCTTAAGCACCCTCATCCGAAAAATAATTGTCGTCTTCAAGGCCTTCGCACATTACGTCATTAAAAGCACGAGCTTTATTGTTATAATTAAGTGGGAATAAAAATGTATTTAATATACAAAGGTGGTTAAAAAACATATACATTTATTTTCTTTACAAATTAAATAAGGCACCGAAATAATGAACTCAACTCTGGGAATTTTATAATAAACTTTAGACGTAAATTGCCAGGTTTTCGTGCTTCCATCTTAGATTGTATCATCATTTACCATCGGGTGAGATAACAATAAAGCGCTAACTTGGTACAATATAGGTTTTATAACCATTTAGGGTACTTTTTAGGTTCTAAACTGTTAGGAAATACCACGTTATAACCATTTAAGTATCTTTTAAGCTTACTGGAATCGAAGAATTCCCGGTTACCAGTTAGTAAGCAAATTATAGAATTTAGATTTAGAATTATAGATTAAAGAAAGTAATAATGAAATATTTAGATAGTTTTAAAGCCAGTTGTTATGTGAGCTTTCTCTATCTATATAGAGCCCTGTACTTTTTAGCGTATAAACAGTATAATTAAAGGATTAAAATTTGAAAAGTCTGTATTAAAATCAAGCATAATAATTGCCACAATTAAAAGCAATGTATTGAAGCTTGAGTGAATGAAGTAAAAGTATTTTATTAACAATTTAAACAAGACATATATATGCGGAATGTGAACTGTTAATGGAAATAGGAAAAGGCTTTAAATTTACGTCTTTCATAGCTTTTTTTGTGATTTAAGGGAAGCCGTAAATTTTGTTAGCTAACTTAAATGACATTTCTATAGAGTGTATGCCGTTAAAAACACATTAGGTTCCCAATCGACGGGGCTCATGGGTCATTAACTCGACTCGTGTATTGTAGTGGTGGGAATGTCCCGGAACAATTAATAATGGGGCTAGTCACCGTTCGGAAGTGTTATATATGAAATCATGACATATATAAAACCATTAAGTTATATTCCTACGTCATCTAGATCTTCTTAAACTTATGACATAGGAAAAAGCTTTTTAAACCTTTTACGTGAGCTTTAGTTGGCGCTATATATTTCTTCGCAAAATGTTATAAATGAATAAATATTTGATAAAAACCTTAAAAAATCAAGTGTATCAAGTATATACCAAGTATTCACTACAAGTTGAAGAAATACATTTTATACGCATGTTAACTATGTACCTAAACTAATATTATAAAGAGAAAACATTTGTTTTTTTGTATGTATGTTTGTAATGTTTTCACACTAAAACTACGAAACAGATTTCAAAAATTTTTTTTCCATTAAAAAGCTGCATTTTCATACCACTGCATTCATAGTCTGCGATACCATGTATTCTACTACTGTAGTTATGCCTCTATAACTACTTTTAAAGTTAATACTACTCTAAAAATAAAATAAAAGTGCAGATAATAATCAAAATTGAAAGCGATTTCAAAATCTGTAAAATGCTTTTTAAATTATTAAAATAGAACATTCCATTTAAAAGATATGACGAATTTAAAATTGTCAATCTAAGAAAACCAGTCTGACTTGGTACACTTTCCACTGCCACGAAATCGTTATCAACGTGGGTGAAACCGCGGGGCATTGCTAGTAATATATTAACCTGCTTACTGTCCAATTGAAGGGTAATTGAATTTATAAGTTTTACTACAACAGAGTATTCATTTGTACAATTCTTCAAGTACTAAATAAAATTAAGAACTAATCAAAAAATCACCGTTAGCATAAAGCTAGGAAGAAAACTACTAGCCTGCAAGAAAACTACTGACTAAGATATATAAGTCGGAGTGCAGTAATCAGTGATATTCTGGCGCGCGGCTCTCGGTAGTTCTCGAGTGACGGTCCTCCAGAGCGGTCGACTATTGAAACTGTCGCGTTCCTACCTATTATTATTAATGTAAATTGGTATCGGGAACATTAAGTGATTGAAAATTATGATCTGAGTTAATTAATAAAGTGTTTGATTGCACCAATGAAAATTGAATTATGGATGTCACTAACGATGATGTCAGCGGAGAAACCTATGCCCATGCTTTATGCTTCTTTCTTTCTCTCTTATTCTCCGACATATATATAATTCATATGTAATGGCTATGTAAGCAAGAGGGAAAGAAAATATGTCGATGTACCTCTTTCTCTTACCATTAAAATAATATACACAACGTAACTCTCGCTTTCTATCTTCACTAACTTACTTTCGTTCGTGTAGCCGGATCACACTTTTCATAATGCCCTAGTCACGGATTCACCAGCTAACTCACAAAGTTAAGCGTCCATAAATAAATTTTATTTAAAAAATATGTTGAACCTGAAGGGACAACTTTAGGAGGGACAACAAGTACGAGGAGGAATCAAAAAGTAGTGAGAGCGACATAAACCTTGGGAAGAAAAAAATAAATACTGGCATGCAATTTGTAACAATGGTCTACCATTTTCATCCCGAGATAAAACGGTAATCTTCGCAATGGAAATGGCCATCACCACCGATCCCGACGAAGTTTCGTGTCGTCCATGGCTGGCAACGTTAAGGCCTCAATATTTTGGGACTCAGATTGTTAAAAGGTTACCTGGAGCGTGGAACCGCTGTTACAGGCAAATATTATGCAGCTTTAATTCTCAAAATTGAGATATGCCAACAAAGGACAAAAGCAGAGGGAATCTTTGAAGGGGAGTATCATCACGACAACGCACCCGCCCATAGGTCAGCAGTTGCAATGGCTGCCATTAAACAAGCTGGCTTCGAATTGGTTGACCACCCACCTTATTCATCTTTTATTTGTTTGAAATACCAAATTGAAAGAATATTTAAGGAAATCAGGCACGAAGACGATAACCAGGTGATGGATACCGTGGAGAGCTTTTTGCAGAACCAAGACAAAACTTTTTTTAAAGAGATTAAAGCCTTGTAAAAGCGCTGGACACGGTGTGTAAAGAGACTCGGAGATTATGTAGAAAAAGAAATTATTAAGTTATCAATGGTCGTTCTATTCTATCTCATTCTCACTACTTTTAAATCTCTCCTCGTACTTATGTAATTAGAATAAAAGACACTAAGAGATTTAGCAGAAGCCGTAAATTACGTTAGCTGTATCAAATGACATTTTAATAGAGTGTATGCTATTAAAAACGCATTAGGTCTCAAATCGGCTGGGTTCATAGGTCATTAACTCCACTCGTGTATTGTATTGCTTCGGGAGACCGGAACCAATACCGGAAAGAACACATGGGGTTTTTGTATTGTATAAAATGTAAATAAAAATAAATAGTAAGTAGCAGCCCATTAACGTCCCACTGCTGGGCTCAGGCCTCCTCACTCCAAGAAGCGAGGGTTTTTAGAGCATAGACCCACCACGCTGCTCCACTGCGGATTGGCAGGCATAGTACACAAGTGCACTCTCTATTCCTTCACTCTCATAGTCCGGTGTGACGGGAATCCGACACGACCGGAGAGAGATCAGGCGCAGGACCGACGGCTTAACGTGCTCTCCGAGGCACGGGGGTGGATCACACCGCCAACTTCCCAACTTCGGGCAAATATTGAGAAAATCTTAATAGAAAACTCAATATTGGTTTTTGAATTGGCCCGACCCGGGACTCGAACCCAGGACCTCATGTCTGTAGTCGAACATGCTAACCGCTAGACCAATGAGGCAGTTGTATATAATATTACTTAAATAATCCAAACTCTTTACGATATTCCGAAAACTATTTTCTTATTGAGTCAATATAAGATGATATATATCTTTATATTATACATATTTATATAATAAATAAATTTAATTAGTTAATAACTTGAGGAGGCCAAATAGTAGAGGTGAATAATATTAGAATAAAGATGGTAATCCATCCGATGTAGGGTAATTTCTATATACATCCAACAAAAAGAACTGAAATCTAAGAAATATATCGCTTAAGAAGCTTAAACACAAGAAAGTAAATTCGTGAATAACTATAACTATTATTAAATTAATAAAACACTGCAACTCCTGGTTTACGGTCTTAAATAGGTGAATGATAATCAAACCTTTTAATTCAAAGCTAAAAGAAAGCCCATGATTCATCGGATGCGCTTTCTTTGAAGATGAAATGCAAGAGAAAGAACTGAAATTGAAGAAAAAGAGGGAAGACCTTTCGCTTGCTATACTGAAGTTTATTTAAAAGATAGTATATAACTTAATTTAATTGTTAGCACATTTGGACAAATTGGAGTGTAAACATGAAGAACAGAAACATTTGCAAACCAATTAAGGCAAGCTATTCCGAGAATCTAACAAAATTACATACAAAGCAAGAACGGTATGCGGTAGTCGCCACAACGGGTCACTAAACCACGCAGGGTATGTTATGCAAAATAAGCATTGCGGGATACTTCATTTGAAGTACACCATAGGGTACTTTTTTGCAAATTTATTGTGCAAAATATCGGTATGCAAAAGTTCATTAACAAAAGAGTAACTACTGAAATTCTTGATGGTATCTTATCGTTAGAATCAACCTTCCCAATCGGTTGTACTCGTACATGTAGCTTTAACCGACAAATTTGTCGATTCATGAGCTTTTTACGTCAAGTTGGTGTACGACATTTCATATTCCTAGAGAAATCACACGTAGGTATGAATATCTCCATTGTTTAGTAGAGACAATCTAGAATGGAGGGCCTAGATTTGTACCCTTTCCTTCGTAGAACAAAAAGTAACCCTGGTGACTTTCCGCTAATCGTAGATCTCACAAAGTCCGGGCAGGGACACATACCATTATATATATATATATATATATGTCAGAGAATAAGAGAGAACGGAGAAGCATAAAGCACAGGGGCGTAGGGTTCTCCGCCGACATCGTTATGAATTGGTACCATTAATTTCTTATTCTGTGGGCGTTCATGAGTATTGTTGGTGCAATCAAACACATTATTAATTAACTCGGTTTATAATGTTCCCGATATCAATTTACACAAACTCGTTAACACTAATAGCTAGGAACGCGACAGTTTCAACAGTTGACTGTTCCGGTCGAGCCCTACTTGACAACTGCCGAGTGACTCCCGCCGGACTGCCACCATTGACTCTGTCCACGCCGGTAGATGGCGCCAGCGTTTCACAGATATCTGCCCTCCGACATATATATATGTGTGTGTGTGTGTGTGTGCGTGTGTGTATACATGTATAGAGATAGGTCCGTGGCGTTATCTTTAGTGCGTCCAGGCTTCCTAGCTCGGACGCATAGCAATTGCTGAGCTGCAGACCTATTCTACATTGTATATAGGTAGTAAGTTTATATTGTTATTTATAATAGTTTTAGTTAGCTTATTACATAGTTGTATTTTTTTTTGTTTGTTATTGCAATGTACAATAAGTTTCTTTTCTTTCTTCTTTCTTTCTTTCAATAACAATATATTCACCCCGCTCCACCACCGCTATCCTGATCTCCTCTTCAATTCACGCAGAAGAGCCCCAATGCTTGTTCTTTTTACAAATAACAAAGAAGCCATTACAAAATCATTACTCGATAATTTTCTGTAGAAAAACAACACATAACAATTATGTATGAAAAATGGAAATAAGTCTGCGATATTATATATCTATCTTTTGGAGTAACTATAACCTTTTTTTCCAATAAAATTCTGTTTCTTTTGTAACACAAAGGTCAGCTAGTATTTACAATGTATTGTTTATTTCTTTACTGTTTGTTGAAGAAGAGCAGTGTCTTTTTCCCCCGGGTCCCCAGTAGCGGGTGTGGCCATTGTGGCAGCGATCTGTCCTCACCTGAAACAATGGCTTTCCAGTGCCACGGAACGCTTTCCTTTTGACTGTTGCAGGTTCTGACCGGACATGGATACTTTGGAAAGTTTCTGCATCAAATTGGCCGGGAAAACTCACGCGCTTGTCATCAATGTGGGGTAGCTGTCTACTCAGCGCATCACAGATTGTGCAGCGACCTCTCGTTAGGGAACATTGTAGGCGCGATGCTCTCCAGTGAGATATGGTGGGCGGAAGTGGCTTTCTTTTGTGAGACGGTACTCTCGCTAAAGGAAGCCCACGAGAGTTAGAGCGAAAATGCATATTTGCACACGTCCTCCTGCCTCCGTGAATCCTCCACCGGATCTATCCGGGACCTCAGAGCAGAATGCGAAAGCTGAACACTTGGTGCCTTGTTAATGGATGAAAAGGGTTCCGCTGGGTTTTAGTGGTTTATTGGGAGATCTCCCATCGCTGAGCCCCACACTCCTGACTGGTCTTCGGTCGGGGTAAGTGCGTAAATTGCATTTCCCAGCAACAAAAAATAGAATGAAGGGGTAACATTCATCTCTAAAATATAGTTAACACAATGTCAATGATAAAATAAACTATATTCATTTTATTTTATTTCTTTTATTTTGATCAATACATACTTATCGAGAGCGATTGAATTTCATTGTCTCTGTTTATAAGTTATTGTCTTCTATAAGTCAAAGATATCGTATGAGTTCGTATTGAAGGAGAATTCAAAGTGCAAGAGTGTATCTACACACTGTAGAAGTTTTACTGCAATTTAGTCGTGTATAGCAGTTTAACTGGACTAGTTTTCTAATTTTTGAAGTGAAACTTCTTTAGGCGAATTAGGGTAATATTTTTCGCTCGTCACTAATATATGCATCGTGTTTATGCCAATTCGTTTGAAGGTTAGGTAGTTTTTATGTTTACTATTTTGCATTTTAATTTTTGCATTTTAATAAAAATTTTACATAAAATATAGAAATTTCAGAAATTCTTTTTTCTAAATTTTAAATCCAAAAACAAAAAACGCGTGGCATTTTTATCCACAATTCGTCATTTGAGATTTTAATAAATTATTTGTATTGATTTGCGACACTTTAAGTATTTTAATGACATTTTCTCTCCCTTTACGTTTCGGAAATCTAAAGTTTAAGATTTGTATAAACATAAACAAGATTTAAAACTCAGTTTGCCAACGGATTTCACTTCTGATTTGTGTACTTTGTAACCACGCACTTTTAATTAGTTACAGTTATAATTTACTAAATACCAATTAACAATCGATGTAAATTAACAAATTTATGAGAAAGTTATCACAAACACCCTAAAATATCACCGGGAAATTGAAACGAAACAAATGAACGCTATATTGCAATACAAACTCGGTAATAAAGTTAATATTGGAGACCCTCTTTACTGAACTGGCATTTTGGAGGCTGTTTTAGTTTGAGCAATTAGTAAGCCGTAATTTAAATTAACTGTGTGGACAGGACGCCTAATTTATACCGTGTGAACGTTTTACTGTTGATAGTTTAATATTGGGCCAAAATTTCGTATATAAGAGCTTTTAAATAGAGAAAATACAAGAAAAACAAATGAAATTTTGATGTGACTCTACTAATGGCTTCGTTACGTAAATAAAATTTTATGTGTAAGTGTCTCTTGGGTTTTTATTATACTCAGTCGCATATTACATAGATAATAGATGGTGCAGTTTGTGGAGTAATGGAAGATATTGAACAATTGCTAAAGGCATGTTTCCGGAATCAAAGTTTGAGAGAAACATTAACGCATGAACTAAATTTAAATTTTAGAAATATTGGTGTTTTTAATTCAATCTTAAGTGAACCTTTGAGTTATCTGGCTTTTAAGTTACATAAATTTGTTAATGATTCTCTCAAAGAATGTTAGTCTTTTTTGTTTGTAATTATATTTCTTGTTATTGTTAAATTGATGTGTGTTAGTGTATAAGTTTACGATGGGGCTGGCGTGTATTATTAAAAATACAAAAGCCCGTAAAAAACAAAAGAATAAAAAAAACACATTATGGTCATGGTAAACAAAAGCATACCCGAATGAAATTGTTGTGGACACATCTCAGGGCAGTGTGCGAAGGAATCCTTGAAAATAATATGTGGAAGAACCTATATTTGATTAATCAAGGTCTAAATTAAAAGTAAGTAGTAGCCCATTAACGTCCCACTGCTGGGCACAGGCCTCCTCACTCATATGAGAGAGGGTTTTTAGAGCATAGGCCCACCACGCTGTTTCACTGCGGATTGGAAGGCATAGTACACAAGTGCACTCTCTATTCACTTTCATGGTCCGATGTGACGGTAATCCGACACGATCAGAGAGAGATCAGGCGCAGGACCGACAGCTTAACTCGTTCTCCGAGGCACGGGGGTGGATCACACCGCCACCTTTCCAACTTCGGGCAAGTATTGAGAAAATCTTAATAGAAAACTCAATATCGATTTCGAATTGGCCCGACCCGGGACTCCAATGTCTACTTGAATGTAAAAAAATTGAATTTGATGTTATAATAGCATTTACAACAGTGAGATAAGACCATTGAGCACTTACGACACCTGGTGTTGAATAAAATATCAAATTTGTAACAAGATAAAACAATAGAAGACAACGATATTTCAACATTGTGAAATTTTTGATGGATTATTATTGCTTTGCTGAATATAAAATGGTACACAAGTTACAGACACAAAAAGAAAACGTACATACGTTATTACGTCTTTACGTTATGGTACAACGCTTGTACCGTTAACAGTGGCTCTGGATTCGATTCCAGGTGAGCTAAATTTTGGAAATTGCACTTTCAAATTTGCTTAAGCAGTGTAAACTGGTGGAAGTCCTTAGCCCGGGTCGAAAGACGCTAAATGGCTCTTGGGACTTAAATTTTCATGAAAGACTACCTAAATGTCATAATTTTTATGTTTGCTAATAGTTAAACTATACAATGTTATCTTTTGTTTATTCATTATTAAGAGTCTGGTGTAGCGTCATGTTGTGCTAAGCTTTGAGATGCAAAAGGTCGTCTTGTATTCATAGGCTCATATCTTTAAAACTAAAACTTACCTCAAGGGTTTTCATTATTACTCACATCACTTATATAATCAAAAACACAATTGATCACTAATACACACTCACAAAAACTTAACGGTTTTCGACGCCACACGCGCACTTTTAGTAACGGTCAGTTTGTAACTGATTTATTTTTTGTTTTTTCTATTGTCTGGTCTTATCTCTACGCATATTGTATTACGGCAGTTACCGAAAGCGAAATAGATAATATACATTACGACAAAAGAAAAGAGATGCTTATATTAACGATTACTCGAGTTGAGACAGTACTATGGTATCATGTCGACCAGTAGGTGACACGGACAATCAAACGGTTATATAACATTGTAATGGTTATGGTAAACAAAAGGATACCCGATTGTGTTAGTTGTGGACACTTCTCAGTACAGTACCGTACACGACACACGTACCGTTAGTAACGGTCACTATGTAACTGATTTAATTTTTGTTATTTAAATTGTGTGGTGTTAGCTCTATGCATATATTTACGACGGTTACCGAAGAGTGAAATAGATAAAACACATTATGACTTAAAAATAAAGAGATGCTTATATTTCTGAATGCCCGAGTTGAGACATAATAATAGTATGTGTCAACCAGTAATTGACAACGGCAATCAAAGGGACATGGAAATTATACGATACACATTATATGTTCTTAAAATTACGGGGGTTATCGTAAAGAATTAATATGTCAATTATAATTTTATCCAGTTTTCATCATTAGACTGTATCATCAACACTTGCCATTAGGTGAGAAAGCAGTAAAGAGTTAACTTGTCAGCAATAAAAAAGTTGGTCTTTCAATGTCGACGGGTTGAACTAACCGTAATCTCCTCAAGAGTAAGTGAAAATGGGTTGGTAACATTATTTATAAGTGATGAATGAAATGTTGGTCTGATTTTATTGATTGCTGCTCCGAATAGTATAATAATTATAAAAAAAATCAGAAAAATTACAAAAAATTAAATCATACGCCCGATTGATCCAAAATTCAATATATACAATATATTCCTTTCGTGAATTGTATTCTCCATATTTCCACGGGAGATAGAATAATTATTATATTTAGGAGTTTTTCATTTACAATTTAATGCATTTCTAGCAAATACATAATATTTTTTTTTTTTGTAAAATATAGGTAAGTAGCAGCCCAATAATATCCTACTGCTGAGCCAGGTCTCTTCACTCATAGAAGAGAGGAATTTTAGAGCATAGCCCACGCCGCTGCTCCGTTTGTTTTGTCTTGCCAAAACGGAAGTTTGTTTTGCCAGAAGCTTGTACTTCATTAAACACTATGAATTCAATAAAGAAGAACGTTTTAGTGATTCTCAATGACTCCATTGCGAATAGGTTGGTTATGTATATCCCAGAATGGCTCCACTGCGGATACACAGGTAACATGTTTCCTAGAAATGCTACACTCTGAATAAGCAGGTTACATGTATCCCAGAAATGCTGCACTCTGTATAGGCAGGGTACATATGTCCCAGAAATACTCTAGTGCAGATATTCAAGCTATAAATGTCCCTGAATGACTCCATTGCGAATAAGTTGGCTACGTATATCCCAGAATGGCTCCACTGCGGATACACAGGTAACATGTTTGCCAGAAATGCTCCACTCTGTATAGTCAAAGTCAAAGTCAAAATATCTCTATTCAAGTAGGCACTTTTGAATCGTCAAATATCGTTTTTTTTCTATTTATTATTTAAATGAATGACTGATGATAACATAAAAGAACGACTTACAATCTAAAGTTACGAGGGTTCCTGTAGGCAGGCAGGTTACATGTATCCCAGAAATGGTCCCCTCTGCATAGGAAAGCTATATCTATTCCAAAAATACTCTACTGTAGTTATTCAAGCTATAAATATCAAAAGTTCATAAAAACGTATTTCCAAATGGTTAGCTATACTTTAGACTATCAATTCTTTTTTAACAAGCATCATCATCGGAAAAATTCCCTATCTGAATGTTATTTAAGAATTGAGATAAATGGAAATTACTAGTGAAATGATAAAAGATTTTAGCCAAGAAAATACTCAGACCCAAAGCAATTACGGAAGGTAATGTAGGTTGGAATAAAAAGCATAACCCGGTTAAATACCGAAAAAAATGCCAGACTGAACGTAAAGGGAGAGTTTCCCTTGGTATAAGAGTCATTTTGGAATTAAGACAAATGGAAATTGTTTATAAAGTATCATAAAAACGTTTCCATCGCGGTTGTTTCCCCGTTAATCTTTCAAAAGACGTTATAGGTTATAACTTCGTGTAATGGCGACTGTTTTTATTTCAGCCATATTTTATATTGGCCGGATCGTTTTTCTGTTTCTGTTGTTTTTATGTCTTGTTATAGAAAATTGCCTGTGGAAATTGGGTTCGTTAAGAGTTTCGCTTTATTTTTTGTATATATTTCTGACAGGTAAGGGCTTGATTGCCCCTGGTGCTTCATTCATGAATGAAGAGGGTTCCGCTGGGTTTTAGTGGGTATTGCCAGGCCTTCTTGTTCGCCGAGACCCACGGTCGGGGCGAGTGCATAAAAGCCACGAAAGCCCAGCGAAAAAAAGGGCTTGATTGCAATCGTACCTGTTCTAAATTTTGATATATTCTAACAAAGGTAATAAGCTTACCTAAAAGCAGGTAATTTATCTCATAGTGATTTTAAAAGGAGCCGTAAAACGGAAAAGCATTACCTGGAAGTAAATCTAAGCTATGTGCAGCCTGACGTAGTGATCCATTGTGGTGGGTCTGTGTTCCATTAAGCCTATCTCCTATGATTGAAGGGGCACAAGCCCAGCTGTGGGATGTTAGTGGGCAACAATTCACTAAATAAAACATTTAGTTTACCTTCCTTTTTCTTTCCAATTTTATAAAAATCAAATATATGTTTTTTTGAACGCGCTAATTTTAAGAACTACGAGTCTGTGTTGAAAAATTCTTACAGTGTTAGATAGCCCATTTATCGTGAAAGTCAATAGAATATATTGTCACGCTGAGATCAATAGGAGCGGTTCACCAATGTAGAATATTTCAAAATCAGGGTTTTTTCCCCTTTGTAAGCTTCAGCTACGTGCACTCCATAAACGCTTAAAGTTTCGTAAAAATTATGTATGATAGAATTGTTTACCTTTAAAAGCTGTAAAAAAAAGTTTACGACAGCGTATGTCTATCTTTTAAGGTTTTTTAACTATTACCTTTTTTATGCCAACCTAATTTTTTTCCCACTATTTTTTCGTTTTGAGAGCTTCAGCTGTGTGGGCTGCGTAAACGCATAAATTTTCGTAAAAATTATGTATGCTAGAATTGTTCTGCTTTAAAAGTTGTAATAAAAGTCAATAAGAGCATATGTCCCTGTTTTAAGGATTTTTCACTATAACCTTCTTTATGTTAGCTTTATTTGTTCTCTCTATTGAGTTGCGTGGATCAGATAGTATATGTAGTTTAAACTCCAAAGTAAGCTTAATTTAGAAGACCACTGAAATTAACAAACAATTAATTTACTTTATTTGTTAAGTGTTCTCGATCATTCCTTTTTGTTCATTTAAGCAGCGCCAACAATGTTGGTTGGATTGCTAGTGAGCGGATAATTGAATGGAGTGCTAATTGAAACATGCGGTCGGGTAAAGGGATGCAGCCACATTATAATTTGTGATTCTGAATGTTGCTCTGTGTTCCATGCTATTATATAAGGTGGAAATATTCGAATGTTTGTATGTTTCGGATCAAATTTACTTATTTATTTAATCTATAGAGAAATAAGATCAATCGAGGGTAGTTATCTATTGCAAAGGGACCTTGACTTTATCCATGAAGGGTGTAAAAACAATAAAATGATGCTAAATGTCACAAAATGTGCACATATAAAATTTACAAAAAGAAAAAGAGTGTTACCAAGACCAATTACAATTTAAATAATTCCAAGCTAAATAAAGTATCAGTCATTAGAGATCTTGGTGTCATAATCAATGGTGAAATTGCTTTTAAAGAACATATTAATCATATCACTTCACAAGCTTGGATACTACTTGGATTTATCAAACGCAACACTACAGATTTTAAAAGAATCAGCAGTATTATAAGTATATATAATGCGTTGACGCGTAGCATACTAGAATTTGCAGTCTCAGTATGGAATCCGTCCTATAAAACACATAAAAAGGTAAGGTAAGTAGCAGCCCATTAACGTCCCACTGCTGGGCACAGGCCTCCTCACTTATATGAGAGAGGCTTATTAGAGCATAGACCCACCACGCTGCTCCACTGCGGATTGGCAGGCATAGTACACAAGTGTACTCTCTATTCCTTCACTCTCATAGTCCAATGTGACGGTAATCCGACACGATCGGAGAGAGATCAGGCGCAGGACCGACGGCTTAACGTGCTCTCCGAGGCACGGGGGTGGTTCACACCGCCAATTTTTTCCCAACTTCGGGCAAATATTGAGAAAATCTTAGTAGAAAACTCAATATAGATTTCGAACTGGCCCGACCCGGGACTCGAACCCAGGACCTCATGTGTGTAGTCGAACATGCTAACCACTAGACCAATGAGGCAGGCATAAAACACATATTCCAAGGATGAAGCGAATTTAACGTTCCTTTATGAGATACCTAGCGTTTAAAGATAATGCTTGCCCGTATAGAGCAAATTATTTAACACGACTTACACATTTCAACATTCAAACACTAAAAAGCGTAGACTAGTCGCTGATTTCATCATCAACAATCAACATTAACATCCCCAGACGTCCCCCAATAATTGTTATATGAAAATTGATTTATCCACACTTTTCCAAATCAAACTTAGGCAAATTTTCCTCTTTAAACGGGCTAGTCTTCTTCTTCTTCGCATTTTCTGCCTGAGCACCGGAAGAAGGACATTATAATATGCAGAAGTAATATCTAAGAAAACACCCACAAGGTACTCTCCTCTGGCAAAGGCTTACCGAATATCCGTTGTCCGAATGCTAAGACTGTCAGTAGTACTCAATCCCTTCTGCAACCCAAACTGGGAGGAAGATAAAATATTCCTACTTGCTATTAGAACAGGCTAGTCAGTACGTACAATAATTTAAACTACATTGACATTTTACACGATAATCCAGTTAGTTTTAAGAACATATTACATGTATCTAAACGATTTTCATTTCGTCCAATACTTAAGAAACTAAATTTTTATTTTGATCAAGGTTTTTCATTTTGATTTTGTGATTTTCATTCAATAATTTTTAAATAATGCTTAATGCTTATAAATGTTGTATATTCAAATTGTTAATGTTATGATAATGGTTTGTTGGTGTGTCTATTAAATAAATAAACATTATGATAATATCAATAATAAGAATATGAGTATGAGACACAATGTTCCTATAACAAGTGTATACAACTTTATTTATTTCTTGTATACAATTATATTCACACATTTATAAATATTTAAAAAAGTGCGTGCGTCCAAAATACACATGTCAGAAGTGAAAATTCTTTGACAGACTAATTTTTAAGTCTGGTTTATATTTACACAAATGTAAAATTTTAGATTACCGAGAATAAGAGGGAGGGAAAAAGGAACATATGTTAGGAATTTAATTGTCATTCAAATATTTAAAGTGTCGAATAGAACTAATTTCTTGAAATAAAAATATCACTTGCTATTTGTAATTATTAAAACTACCTAACTTTCAAACGAATTAGCATAAAACCGCTTCACATCTTCGTGACGCTAATCACGCGTTTCATCCGTAAACAAATTAAAGTTTTACTTCAAAATCGTACTACTATCACTAGCACTAGTCGTAGGTGATAGCGGCGAAGATGACGCGGAAGCAGCAAAACCCGAAATATACCCCCTCGGAAGTGGCCAGAATGGCATTTATGGCATTTACTGAATGCCTGAGGTAAGATGCCCTGCCTCGAGGCCCGTACCCCGAAGAATGCTGCGATAAACACAACGACGCAAAATTGGGGGAAAATTTGACTGCTGGGAGGCTTCGTCCGTGGCTAGTTACCACCCTACCAACAAAGACGTATCTCCAAACAAAGAGGGGTATATCGCCTCTTACCAGATTAGCGCGCTTCCATCGTAGACTGTATCATCACTTATCATCATATCACCAGGTCAGCAATAAAAAAAAACTTCACCGTAACCTCCTGGTGCCGCTGATCAGCGGCGACCTCGCGTTGACGAGCATAGTAGGTGTTATGCATTCTAATGAGGTAGTGGCCTTCTTCTGCGAGACCGTAGTCGCGCTTAAAGAAGCCCACGAATGAGAAAGTGTTATATCACCTTGCAAAATTTTAATTATTTGGAAAATAAACAATTTATAATGTGTTGCAATTGGTATACGTTGGGTTTCATTTAAACAACTACAATAAGGTTGTTCAAATTGCTTGTGAGCGGGTAATTTAATGAAACGCTAATTAAAACGTGCGGTCGAGTAAGCGAACTGCAGCCATATTATAATATATTTTATTACGTACAAACGAAATAAATAATTATTTATTTGGGTACGCTTTATAGCACTTTTAAAACGTCAAGTAGAGACATCTCCCCATATTCCCGTCATCTCACTGAAGGTGGATTACGAACGAGAGAGGGAGACTGGAGTGGCTGCTCTCTCCCCAGCCAGACATATCCGGGACACCGGGAATATTAAAGAAAAAAGCCTCTTATGCCTCACTCATAGTTGAAGAAGGTTCCATTGGGTTTTAGTAACTATCGCGAAGCCTCCTCTCTCCCTGAGTCCCACACTCCTGACCCATAGTAGAATGTTTGTAGTAGTAGTAGCAGCCCATTAACGTCACACAGCTGGGCACAGACCTCCTCACTCATATGTTTTTAGAGAGAGGGTTTTTAGAGCATAGACCCACCACGCTGCAGTGTGGATTGGCAGGCATAGTACTCAAGTGCACTCTCTATTCCTTCACTCTCATGTCTGTAGTCAAACATGCTAACCATTAGACCAATGAGGCAGTGAATGTGAATGTTTGTAAGTAGCTAATATTAAAATTTTTTTTTTTTTTTCAAGCAACATGTCCAAAAAAATAAAAAAAATAGTTATCTGTCTGACGTCAATCGAGTTAAATACAGTCGCTTGCCCCCCCCTCCCCCTCCACGAACGTTTTTGCAGCATCGATTGCCCCGCGAGTCGAATGACGCTAAAGTGGCTCTTGGGACTTAAATATTCATGAATAACTACGAAATGTTATGATATTAATGTTTGCTAATAGTTAAACTATACAATGTTATCTTTTATTTATTAAATTAAGATTCTAGTCTAGCGTGAAAAAAGTATGTCTTGGATTTGAATTGTCATATCTTAAAATTTCAAACTTACATCAAGGGTTTTCATAATTATTCACAACACTTATGTAATGAAAAACACAAATTATCACTAATAAACACTGACAGTTTATAAAATACCACTAAAAAAACTTCACATAGTTCGATGCGACACACGCAGCATTACTAACGGTCACTTTGTTTTTTCTATTGTCTGGTGTTATATCTACGCATATTTTGTTACGACAGTTACCCAGAAGCGAAATAGAAGATACACATTATGACTTAAAAGACATAACTATGGTATCATGGACAATTTAAGGGATAAATTGAAAGTTCATTGATCGATTTATTAAGGTACATTGCGAATTACGCTATCCGTTTCTTTATCAAGAAGTCAAGAAACTGCTCAATGCCCTGCAATACCTCGATAATAACAGAAGAGTTTGATACGCATTTACTCGTTTAAAATTTGCCCTCTTTTACAAACATATTCAAATAACTCAAAAGGAGGTGTTACATATAATCTCTCAAAGCTCGGGCTTTTACACAATCGTTGAACACAATTGTCCCTACAAATTTCATCAAACAACTCGAAGAAATTCCGTTATATACACCTAATATTATAACGCGTTCACACGTTCTATGTTTACTGAAGGCAGCGTAGATATCAAGGAGCCCGCGGCATTTCGCTTGTCATATATATTCGCTTAGAGCCCAATAAACGACGCAACGGCCAAGTTTGCCAACCTCTTCTAATTAATTTCTACTCCGTGCCGTGAAACGAGAACCTTGCCGATGGCCTAAGTGTTTTCACAGAATATTATTAAAACAAATTTTATATTACATAGATTATTAGATCTTTCAAATATCTCAAACAGACAATTTTAGTGTTAAAATATTTAACAATAAACAGAACTCCTGGCAGATACATCGAAATTATTTAAATACATCAAATTCTTTTAACTCTTAAGTCGTACATGGAAAAGTCTTTTCTTTTTTATATCACTGGGAAATGCATTTAAACATTAACTCCAACAAGTAGCTCGGCAATGTGGGACTCTGCGATCGAAGAAAGCTCGCAAAACCCACTAAAACCCAGTGGAACTCTCTTCATCCGTGAGTGAGATACAAGAGGATTAGCTTGCGCATTCCTATCTGGTTTCTCCGACTGAGGATTCACGGAAGCGGGAGCAGGTGCGTAAACATGCGCCGCCTAGTA
Source organism: Elymnias hypermnestra (assembly GCA_015832385.1). Lineage (NCBI taxonomy): Eukaryota > Metazoa > Arthropoda > Insecta > Lepidoptera > Nymphalidae > Elymnias > Elymnias hypermnestra. The sequence goes on along the minus strand of JACTOM010000931.1, from coordinate 3,109,118 downwards.
TCCCGCCTCCTTCGGCGGGGAGAGGGGACATCTACTGCATTCTCCATCTCTTGTTAGCGGGCCTCCTTTAGTGAGACAATGGTCTCGCAGAAGATTGCCATTCCCGCCTAACACCTCTCACTGGAGAGCATCGCGCCTACATTACACTTAGTGAGAGATCTCCGTCGATCAGCGCTCACCGTGAGTTGACGCTGAGGTCTCCAGGCTGCGCATTTTGCCACAGTGTGGTGCGCTGAGTCAACAGCTGCAGATCGACTCTTCTCGGCTGATTTGGTGCTGAAACTTTCCGAGGCGACTGTTCCAGGTCAGAATCTGCACTGCGAATATTCTTAGAACTCATTATGAATTATAATATAGTAAGTATTATTCTGCCATCTAACCAAATATCCCCTACCATATCATAAATGCGCCTTGGTCACTTGTGTTTCCTTGTGCATATAATGAAACTCCGGGTCAAGGACAACTCAAATTGAGACTGTGGCATGGACGAAGGCACTGTTTCCCATATCATGTTCAACTATACAAAAATATCACATCCTATATATAACATTATTCTTTCCACTGTTCCCTTTCCTCTAAATGTTGAGTATTTGTTAACCCTTCTATATCATCCGTATAGTAAATATCTTTGTAAATTTATTAAATGTGATAGTATTAAGTTGTATATTCTTTTGTAAAAAGTGGTTATCGTCTGGGTATTTACAATGTTTTGTCCATAATCATTATTTTTTTACTTTTTAGTGGTGGTGGTTATTAATATGTAAAAAGTGTCAAATATTTGTAAATTATAAAAATATTGGGTTGCAATATTATAAACCGTACAATCTCCTCCGTACCTTCACCAATTCACATGACACTGGCGAAGTAGTGTGTGCCTTGACACACCTGACAGCCTTACTGAAGAAGAACTCTCTTAAATGCCTTATTTTATAAAATACTCAATTTTAAGTATATACTAGGTGGCGCAAAAGTCCCGCTACCATTTTGATTGACTACAACGTTGTTCAAAGAAAAGAAAAGGTTTTAAAAAAAAGTTTCTTCGGTCTTTCCATTTTATAAGACATCATTGTATGCACGAAAAAAACTGCATTGGTAACTATTTTTTCGAAAATGGTGAAGTTGTTGAAATTACTGTTACTGCCGAATATACTTACATTATTCGAAATTTTCTTGTTTCTAAGGAAGAGCAAGGACTAGAGGATATGTGGTTTCAGCAAGATGCGGCTACAGTATACACAACCCGTTCAACAATTCAAATATTGAATAACGTTTTTCTACGAAGAGTAATTTCATGAAATGGCGTTTTGGCATGACTAGCCAGATCTCTGGATTTAACAGCACCAGACTTTTTTTACGAGGTGTAAATCAAAAATTTATGTAAATAAGCCCCAAACGATTCAATATCTTAAAGACATTATTCGTCACGAAATTTAAGTTGCAGGATATCATGATAAGTGCCTTAAAAAGAGCAAAAGTTGCATAGCAAATCGAGGTCACTAATTAGCTGATATAATTTTCCAATCATAAATAGAAAAAATGTAAAGACCAAATCAACTTTAATGAAAACCAAACTTAACTTAAACCTCTACTTAAACAAAGTTATAGCTAATCAAAATGCTAGCGTCACCTTTACCCTATATACTTTCATGTATATTTATTGAAATGCTGTTTAAAATTACAAAAATACCCTCTATCTTTATTTATATGTCTAGATTCTGAAGAAGGCTCATATTGAGGTTTTTATGATGCACATATAACATCAACAGTGATATCATGATTGAATTATGTCGGATACATAATATTAAATCATACCAGCGACGATTCTAACAATTGTCCGCTACATTTTACAAATTCGTAAAAAATTTGATACGTTCTAATAAAATGTCATTTAAATTCATCTGATGTAACAGACAACGCTTTTCGCTTACATTTATACCACAATTTATGTGAATACACGGCTGATAGTGTGATTTTACTAAGCTCGGAATTGGTAAGATTAGGACGAGGACAGATCAAGCGAGCAACGACCTTACTATCTGCTAACATTCCTATATACCTTTATCTTAATGTAAACAGACTCTTACTTGTTTAGCCAAAACTCTTAACTGAGTAATCACAAGTGAATTAAGACTCAGCTGCATGAATATTATTATACTTATTCTGCATATAGTTAAAGCAGGACACTACCTTTACGGAGAGCAGTTGCCTTTTGTGAGTCTTTTGTTTAGCAGAAGGAGGTATTAAAGACAATGGAAAAGAGAGAATGACGTTTCTTTGTCCGGCCAGAGAAGGGGGCTTGTCAGATGGCATAATTTCGTCCGTTTGCTCCCCATTTCTTAGACCCTTGAATCAGATTCATTCGGGACATCAAAGCTGAATAAAAGGGGTTCCTCTGGATCTCATTGGGCATTTTGGTATGGTAGCGAGTATTATATACTCCTTTCGGTGCGAGTCAAAGTATTCCCAGGTATAAAAAAGGGCACTTACGTATGATTCGTACGTAACTTAGTTGATAATAAGATCATCATATTGATCTCTGTGTTATCTCAGTCAACATTGGTCGTATAGTTGGTGCCAACACTTATGTATGGTAGTGAAAGTTGGGTACGACAGAAGAATCACATGAGTAAAATAAATGCGGTATAGATGAGAGCGTTGAGAAGTATGTGTGGATTAAAACTGAGTGACGGACTAAGAAATAGTGTGATAAGAGTACGTTGCGGTATAAAAGAAGACGTAGTGACTAAAAACGAGAAAGGTATGCTTAGATGGTTTGGGCATGTAAAGAGAATGAGTGAAAGGAGACTGACAAAAAGGATTTATGAGTCAAGAGTGAATGCGAAAGTTGGAAGGGGAAGACCAAGGCGAACGTTCATGGACCAAATCCAGGACATTTTAAATAAGGGCCAGGTCAAGAGTACTTTAAACCGACAAACTTGTATGAAAGGTTTAATGAGAATGAAAGAAGCGAAGGAGATATGCAAGGATCGTGGCAAGTGAAAGGACGTGGTCTCTGACTACCCCTACGGGAATGAGGCGTGATGCTATGTATGTATGTATGTAAGATATATACATGGGGAAACTCTTTCACGTTTAAACTACGGAAAAAAAGACTTGAAGTGATTTATATTCGTCGTTATCTTATATATTATATTTAGGCACTTGATATAAAGTAAATATATTTTGTTTCTGATATTATATATATAGAGAAAGAGAGTTAGCTAGCAAGTCGTAATTGTAAACGAAAATATTTTATAAAAAATGTTAGAAGTGAAACTTCTTTGGCAATCAAAATTTTAAGGCTAGTTTATATGTATACATATCTAAAACTTTAGATTTCCGAGACTTAGAAAGAGTGAAGAGGAAGATAATTGTAATAAAATTGACGAAAATTAAGACTAATAATTTATTGAAATCTCAAATAACGATTTACAAATATAAACGCCATGTGTTTTTTGTCAATATAAGAAATATTAATGAAATTTTATTTTGAATTTAAAATTTTAGAAAAGAGACTATGAAATATTTTTATTTTATCTATATATATATAAATCAATACCACTTTTCATTGTAATTTCATAACTCAGGAACAGGCTCATCTATCCAAACCAAATTTTTATGTGAAATTTCCTCAAAATCGCTACAGCGGTTCTTTATTTATCACATGTTCGGTAACAAATTAATTATATGAATGGCGGATTATTTTGTATAAACTTTTTCAGATGGGGATTGTGGTGGTGGGTTTGGATTAAGTTTTAAAATATCAATTAATAAAATATTTTTTGTTTGGATAAATGAATTTGATGTTCCAATATCTTTTTATTATTCCACTTTATACCGTACCGGGCCACTAGTATTTTATGAAAAACAGTATATTAAATGACTAATGGCAAAAATAATAAGGCTAATCACGTGTTTCCATAATTTCTTTACGTTCATGCGCCTAAAGAAGTTTCACATTTGAGAAAACTGTTTGATATAGTGATTAACATTTCTTCAAAGCAACAGTATGTCAATTTGTCAGGTAGAAGTCACACGTACAGATTAATCTAATCCAAGCTTTATCCCCTTGTTAAGTTGTTGCAGCTCAATCAGATCTGCATATATATGTATACTAGTATGACACTCTGCCTGTCTGTCAGTAAGCAGCCGGTAACGAGCTATGCGTCAGCATCATTAGTTCATTACGTTCACGGTTACGCCCTACGACACCGGTGCAGTAGCGGTTTTATTAATGGAGGAAGCGGGTATTATTTGTTAGCGATCATTATTTGTGGATTGCTATTATATTGCTATATATGTTTATTATGCTGAGGTTTTCGTAATTATATCAGTGAAACGTACACGCACTACATCCGGTTTAACGCTATTCCGGAAATTCTCAAATTTATTGAAATCTGTTTAGTCGTCGTTCTTACTACGACTGTGATTGGTGGACTTATTATTTTTGAATCGTCAGTAGTCTGTCCGTCGTTAACAAATCTACCATCGGCTCGGAAAGATGATTCCGCTGAGGTAAAACCGGCAAGAAACTCTCCAGTTATTCTTTTACACAACGTTTTGTAGGTTACAATTTGTAACATTTAGCATCTGTGTGCAATTGCAACTCATGCGTTTTGTAAAATGATGTTTGTCAAAAACATATATATTTCTCAAAATTATGCAGAAGCTAATCCAAAATTGATGTCGATATGTTATTAAAAATACGTATGCTCAACCTGACAAATGATTTCTGAACCATCTTCAGCATTAAATATGCCATTACAAGTTTGTTTTAGTTTTTTGTATTTAAAAAAACAATTTATGGACATTGAATGAGATTTCATACACTTGAGTAAAGTATGCACCCATTGAAAAAGGGAACGTGGAGTCAAATCGTCAACTCTTACATTTTAATTCACTATTCAATAATATTACTGACCATATATTTCAATATTTATAATAATTTATACAAAATATTTAGTAAATGTTATTATTTTATTTATTCTCTGTTGTATCATTATTAAAACACCAATTTCAGTTACCTAGTTATATTATGTGACATCTTAAACACGGGAGTCTAGTCAGGAGTTAGGTATTCAGTCACTTCGCAGATTCTAAGCTTTAATGTATTTAAGCGAAATTAGTTTTTGTTATTTATTAAGTTACGATATCCAGAAAAGCAGATTTCTGAAATTGTATTTTCTATTTCCTCTAGGTCTTTATTGATTTTGATTATGGCTAAAAATCATCCAAACAAAAAAGTTCTAGATCAGTAGAAATGAATGGGATGTAGATAACCTTTTGCCAGTTTTTCAGGTAGAAATATTTACAAGGCCACTTAAATTAGTTACAAAATATAAAAATACACCATACATCATATGAAATTAACCATAATATAAGAAAAAACTTTACAATAGAACAAAGAAGAGACATAAGTTTCGTATAAATTAAAATTGGGAGAATCTTTTTGAGAAATTTGTTTTTGAGCTTACATATTCTTCTTCTTCGCCAACAAACTAAAATATCTAATAACTAATATCTTCCTTACAACAGTAAATTATAACTTTTAATATATTTACATAGTAATGTAATGAGCATTTGATTAAGGACATATTTGCCTTATGTAGTATTAAGCCTTTGGATCTGAAAGTCGCTATCACTCATCAATATAACACCACCGTAAAAAGTTAATGGAGACTGTTCGCTTGAGATACGCCGCCCAAGAGAGCAAAACACTCACTCACCCTGACGTCACTATTTCTACGAAAACTGACTACTAACTTACCAGGTTTATTTGTTTACCTTACTACCCTCACTTTTTTTAAGAATCAAAAAATAATTCAAAGAAGTCTCACACATAGACCTTTAATATAGATTGCATCTACCTGATTCCTCATTGGTCTAGTGGTTAGCATGTTCGACTACAGACATGAGGTCTTGGGTTCGAGTCCCGGGTCGGGCCAATCCAAAAATGGATATTGAGTTTTCTATTAAGATTTTCTCAATATTTGCCCGAACTTGGGAAGTTGGCGGTGTGATCCATTCCCGTGCCTCGGAGAGCACGTTAAGCCGTCGGTTCGGCGCCTGAATTCTCTCCGGTTGTGTCGGATTACCGTCACATCGGACTATGAGAGTGAAGGAATAGAGAGTGCACTTGTGTACTATGCCTGCCAATCCGCAGTGGAGCAGCGCGGTGGGTCTATGCTCTAAAAACCCTCTCTCATACGAGTTAGGAGGCCTGTGCCCAGTTGTGGGCTGCTACTTACCTTACTTTTTACCTGATTCCAACCATCCGTCACTGTGGCTCACTCTGCAATTACTTTTGGACAATTCTAACGGCCTGGCTAGTGTAATTTGGGAAATTTTATTTTATAATTTACTAGCCGCGGTTTCACCCGCGTACATGCCGAATTTTTTGCTTGATTATTATAAATTGTTAAAAATAAAAACAAAAATTCAAAATGCAAAACTTTCTTCTTTAATATTAGAGTAGAGGTTAATTTGTGCTTGTATTACTATATTGTATCAACACTTCCCTATACACAACATTTGACGTAAATTTTTAGAGAGATCGACTCGGTATATTATATTGTTTTCTTTAGATTGACATTTTCATTATATGGTTTGATTATTGTCAACATTTTTATTAACTTATAATCTAAAAAAGTAGTTATAATGGCATAACTACAGTAGTTGGACTTATAGTATCTTGGACTTTTTGCTGATATTAATACGTTCTATAATACTTTAGAACATTTTTCTGTTGTATCATCAATAGTTTCCGCAGTGCATGCGAAGAGAGATTTTATGACCAATATTTGCACACCTTGGGCTATAGTTATGCATTTTAATTAGGGTCTCCTATATTTTTTGAGAAAGCAATTACGCCTTTGTCGCTCAGTAGATATGCAGCTTTCTAATGGTGAAAAAAATTTTGATTTCGATCCAGCAGTTTTTGTACAAAAACACAAATCATACATCACGCTTCATTCCCATAGGGGTAGGCAGAGATCACGTCCTTCCACTTGCCACAATCCTTGCATACCTCCTTCGCTTCTTTCATTCTCATTAAACCTTTCATAGAAGTTCGTCGGTTTAGAGTACTTTCGACCTGGCCCTTTTTTAAAATGTCTTGGATTTGGTCCAGGAACGTTCGCCTTGGTCTTCCCCTTTCAACTTTCGCATTTACTCTTGACTCATAAATCCTTTTTGTCAGTCTCCTTTCATTCATTCTCTCTACGTGCCCAAACCATCTAAGCATACCTTTCTTAATTTTAGTCACTACATGTTCTTTTATACCACAACGTTATCTTATCACACTATTTCTTATTTTGTCACTCAGTTTCAATCCACTCACACTTCTCAATGCTCTAATCTCTACCGCATTTACTTTACTTAGGTGATTCTTCTGCCATACCCAAGTTTCACTACCATACGTAAGTGTTGGTATCAACACTCTGGCATGCACAGCCAGTCTGGCCCTTTCAGACACCATCTGGCTCTTCATAAAGGCGTACAGAGCTCCATTTACTATATTCCCTGCATTCACTCTCTTTTCAATATCACTTTCACATGTTCCATCTTTTGTAAATTTATTTACCAAGAATACAAATTCTTTCACCTATTTCACTGGTTCCCCATCTATCAAAATATTCATCATAGATTCATCTCGTTCAAAAAGCATAACTTTCGTTTTGTTTACATTCACTTTCATTCCTTTCCTTTTCAAAGCTTGATTTATAATATTTACCATCTCCTGTAGTTCATTAGCGGATGATGCAAATATTACTTGATCATCAGCGTAGAGTAAACATTAAGATGAGTAATTCATTCATTCTTATCCCATACATGCTTTCTTTTAAATCTGTCAAACAGTTATCTATGAAAAGGTTGAACAGCCATGGTGACGCAACACATCCCTGTCGAACACCTCTTTCGACAGGAAACTACTCCGTGTACGCCCCGTTTATTCTGACACAAGCACTAGAACCCTCATAGAGAGACTTCAATGCTTGAATCAGATTACCGCTCACCCCATACGTAGATAACGTTGACCACAGCTCATTTCTCACCACTCGATCATAGGCCTTTTCTAAATCCATAAAAGCGCAATAAACTCTTTATATTATTACTTTAGAATAGATCTTGACTGGTCGGTGGCTTTGGTGGTGGTGTTTGGTGAAAGAGTCAATTAATTTCTTAAATTCTTCTCTTTCTTCTTCTTGGTCATTTGTTTGTCAAATATTTACATTTATATAAGTCCAATAACTACATTTATTTACTTCACGTACAGTCTAATGAATAATTTATTATTATTGTTAAATATTACAGTTTAGGATGAAGCATCACAATACAATAAGTGAGTGTTTAAAAATTTTTGTCTCTTTAAAAATTTTATTTACAAATAAAGGTTAGCCACCGAATAAATAGTGAAACACTAAGCTGGGGTAATAGGCGGCGCATGTCGACACACGTGCTTCTGCCTTAGGGAACTCTCAGTCGGACTCATCCGTGATTTGGATTGAGAGGAGTTGGAACCTCGGATTACCCAATAAGGGATGAAGACGATTTCATAAATGCATTTCCCAACGTGAAAATTTCCATCCAATTTATTTGCTTAGCGACGTGTCTTTGTTGGTAGGGTTAAGTTTAGCTTAGTTTTCCAATTTCCAAGAGTCCCTAAAACTTAAAAATTTCAATTTCCCAAATCTACGCTTTCGGGAATCGTGCCCAGGATGTCTATTAGTGAAGGTAGTACATGCAAAAGCTGCAAGGCTTAAAAATTACTAATCAAACGCAAAGATATTTTATAAAACTCTACGAGAATATTATTTTATTGGCAGATAAAATGGCAGCCCGTATTGAAATGCAAAAGGAAACTATAATTATTTGTATTAAATTAAAGACTGGGAAAATGTGCTTTTAAACAGAATCTGGATATTCAGGCTTCGTTGGTATTAGACTTATTTCGAGATTTTGCTTTAAATTTGCTCTTTAAGCAATTTCATTCAACGGAATTTATTAAGATCGAGACTTTTTTAAATGTTCCTTTGACTTCGTTATGAATTGCAAGGTTGAGTTATTACGATTTTAATTTTAACTTCAAGAAATTTATAACCATTGTGTATATGCTTGTATTTTTCTCTTTATTATAAAGGAGGCATTCTCTTATCTATTACTCGTATAGTTCTTAATCCAGTGGGAATATGGTTTAATCCATTGCGAGAGAAGTCACTGCTAAATTTCAAGTCAAATGAGTCAGTGCATTATATTATATCTACGAATTATCGCCTTTTAAATGAAACCACGTTGGAGCACTGCCCTTGAAGAGTTTCAGAGTTTAATGGACATAGAAAGGAACTGTTTAAGTGTTTAATAAAAAAATTGGATAGCTTTTTTGATCCTATATTTTTTTCCGGCAGTGTATATGTATATTCTACCATATTATACTCCACAACAGTGGATTTTGGCTTTTCAATACAAAAAAACAATAAATTTCAGCAACGAATGAAAATAATTGTCAATTATCTTGTATGAAGTTAAGTTAGTTGTGGGTTTTCCTCAGAAAAAGGTGCAAAGGAATCCGTAACTCAAATATATCAGACGTTCCTTAATATCACCGTCAGTCATATACTGGAAAAATAAACGTTCTTTGACGACTGCAAAGTGCTGAAAAAGCCTCCTTAAATAAAAAAAGTAGAGTGCTTAAGACCACATAAGTAAGGTAACACGTATATATATACTCGTATATCTCTTTCTTTATCCACACGTATACCTCCCTCTCTGCCTCCTCTCTTCCCCCCAGGTCACACTTTTCGTCACGTGATCACCAGCTTACTCCCTAAACTAGTGTAACTATCCCTCCCGATAGTCTATTGCCAACTATACACGAATGAGCCTGTATCTGACCGTCACGGCTTCGTTTCATTCAGTATCCACGAAATAAAGAATACGTTTCTAATACATTAAAGTTATCTGCCTCATTGGTCTAGTGGTTAGCATGTTCGACTACAGACATAAGGCCCTGGGTTCGAGTCCCGGGTCGGGCCCATTCAAAAATCAATATTGAGTTTTCTATTAACATTTTTAAATATTTTCTCGAAGTTGAGAAGTTGGCAGTGTGTTCCATCCCCGTGCCTAAGAAGAGCACTTTAAGCCATCGGTCCTGCACCCAATCTCCCTCCGGTCGTGTCGGATTCCCGTCACATCGGACTATGCCTGCCAATACGCAATGGATCTATGCTCTTAAAACCTACTCTCATATGAGTGAGAAGGCCTGTGCCCAACAGTGGAACTATAATGGGCTGCTCCTTACCTTTTACTTTTACAAAAAAGTTCAGTTTATAAACAACATTTTTATGTGATGCTTAGTCAAATGGGCTTTTATTCACATATTAATTTGATGGCATAGTAACATGGTGTAACACTTTAGCTTCAAAGAAGCTATTCTGCAACGTCGATGCCGCGTCGACAGCGTTCCGTCAATGACTTTCATATAGAGCCAGGAACTCAGAGACTATTATATTTTTTATGGCAGAGAGATTGAATGTAATCTCACTTGATGATAAGTGACTAGGATACTTACCTCTTATGGGTTCTAAACCACGGCGATAATACAATAAAAACAACATGTTTGATATTAAAAAATATAGTTTAAGTTTATAACCGTATGAAGAGAATCTTTTAGAACTTCTTTAGGGGTATAAGGGTAAAATTTTTACGGATCCAAAGCGTGATCAGCGTCACCAAGACGTGCTGCGTTTTTGTGTACGAAGTATAAATGTCAGAGGTGAAACTTCTTTGGCAAACTAATTTTAAAGTCTTGTTTATATATATATACAAATCTCAAGCTTTGGATTTCCGAGATTTAGAGGGAGGGAAAAAGGAAGATATGTCAGGAATTTAATGAATTTCATTGTCATTAAAAAATTAAAAGTATCGAAAAAATAATTTATCGAAATCTCAAATGACGAATTGTTAATTAAAATGCCACGTGTTTTTGTCAATATTACCAATTATTAATGAAATTTTATTTTTAAATTAAAAATTTTGAAAAGAGAATTTATAAAATATTTTATTTTATATTTCATAAAAAAAATTATTACAACTACCTTAACTTCAAAACTTCATCTTCGTGGCACTAACCACGAGATTCATTCCTCAATTTTAGCTTCATGCGCCAAGAAAAGTTTCACTTCAAAAAACATTTTCTGTGTGGATATCAGGGGATATATTCGCCAATATTATGCTTTAAAAGCGTCTACTCGTTGTCTTAAGTGTCCCGGATTCTGAGCTAATGACAGTACATCCTTTCGTCTTTATCAGTATATCCCGACTTTTCCAGGTTTTTCCATTTATCCTAAACGCGAAAACGTACGAAGCATTGTCTCCCTTATGTTCTTAAGAAGCGCTGACAAGTAAATTGGCTTCCAGGGAAAGAATATTGAATATGACTTAGCCATCTTAATGGCCCCACGGCCACTGTAGTTTACCTCGGTCAGCTTTTCTTGAAGATGTCCCGATTAATGAGCTGTTGAATATACCTTAAGAGAGCTATCAGGCACGTTAACCCCCCTCGAGTAACACACTGTTGCCAAGTGTGTTAAGTAGTAAGTCACTTAAAAACGGTATTCTATAATCATCTATATATATAAGAGATATCCAGGTATCTATGGACTCATCACGATGTCTGTGGTACCATAAGGCGTAGAGACTTGAAATTTAGTAGGAATACTCCTTTTGTTATACGTATGTTTGTTATTTATAAAACAATTAGCCTAAATTAATGAATGTTCCAGACGAAGTCGCAGGTTCAGCTTGTTTTAGATAACTGTAATAAAACTTTTACTGAAAGATTTGAAATCAAAAATTGATAACAGTCAAGTCATTATTTAAAGTTAAATTATTTAGACTCTACGGTATTAACCAAGCTGGAAGCTCTATCGAAGAGATGGACAAAAGACGGGTAGCATATTGATAGATAGATGTGTACTTTATTGATTACCACAAAAAAAGAACAAAAGTAAAGTACAATTACTAAACGTTAATCTAGATTTAGTGTCAAATTTGGCGGTCTTATCGCTATATAGCAACCTCTTATTACCTTTTTTTGCAAGACAGCCATCTCGCTATGATGTCCACCCTCTGCGTCGAAGGAAGCTGGGTGGCAATAGGCAATGATATGTGCTCCACCGGGTCACTAGAGTGTATTGCGAAATGGGACTCACTAGTGATCTCATCCAAGGAAGACGGGGGATGCGCTGGGTTTTAGTAGATATTCTGGTTTCAGCGAGTCCTACACTCCCGACTGAAAGAATTTCTTCTCCTTCCGGCGTGCGTAAAAGCATTTCCCAGCGATTAAAAGGACGAAGGTTAGGGAGACAATAAACAAAACAGAAAAGATAGGCGGTGTTATTAAAGAAATGGACATAAATATATAGCATAGCATATCTACATATATAAACTTTGTAAATACATTACATGATTATAATAAATTAAATGAAAAAGAACACGAATGTGCTTTAAAACTCAGGACTATAGGAAAACTATTTATTTTATATTCACCGTCTGCTCGTCTCGCCTGGTCACTCTTTTCATAACGCTCTCGACACGCATTCACCAGTTTACTCCTTAAGTCAAGCGTGTGAAAAGAAATTTCATTTCAAAAACATAATTGTAACAAATTACTAATAAAAAATATGTCACCTTGACTCTTAGTGATTCTATAAGACTTAATTTGTTTGGATGAACACGCTAACTTCAAAGACTTCTGTTGAATTGAAAAAGAAGTTTTAGTTTTTTATCTGAGGTTGTATAACGCCGTCATATCCAAGAAGAGAATGAATAGAAAACGTTTAAAAATGGTGAAATTTTAATCCTTTCGAGAGCTTTCATTACGAACGAACATAGGAGTTTTATTATATTTCAAATACATCTGATATATGTTTGATGATAGATACGACAGTGTGTATCAAACCCGAGTGTTCCAAGTAAAACTTTCCTATAAAATTATCATAATGACTCTGAACAGTGGCCTGGGAATAATGGAAAATAATCTATGCCACCGCTAATACTAAAATAATGTTTAACTTTTTCCACTTAGTCAACATTTTCACTAGGTTATATTCCATAAAAAAAACTTAGTGCAGTGAATTTAATATTGGTTTTTACATCAGCAATATCAAAGACATATGATTGATATTGGTTAAATATGAAGTACAATATATTTATTTAAAATATTTGTTGCGGACGGGAGCATTAGCCCGAGTTCGTCGCCGGTGTTGACTAAATTTGATTGGTTGACCGCCGGCCCCGCCCCTCCCGAACCTACCTCAGCACCCGCCATCACCTCCTCTCTCTATCGCTCGTCACGGCGCTTGTGCGTGCCGGGTGAGAGATTAGTATAAAAGGCACCCAAAGAATTTGAAGGGTTACCATTCGCCTTCGATTGGAGTAGATCCTGCAATTAAGTGCGAATTGTAACCCTGAACAACCGAACAACCGAAGCGCGAACTCTGAAGAACCGAACCTGGAAGGACTGAAACCTGACGACCGAAACACGAATCTTCAAACCCGAAGAACCAAACACTGACGACTGAACAGCCGATCCTGAAGACCTCAAGCAAAGAACCGAAGATCGAAGCCCCGAACTTTATACAGTCTACTGAACCTGGAGGGATTTGATTGAACCTGAATCATACACTGAATCCCCAACAATATTACATATACAGTATAAGTACAATAGATTAAATGAATAAAAGAGACTACCTAATAAACTGTCCCATAGAAAGTTGACTGCCTCATTGGTCTAATGGTTAGCATGTTCGGACACAGTCATGAGATCCTGGGTTCGAGTCCCGGGTCAGGCGAATTAAAAAAAACAATTTCAATATATACCCCCGTGTTTTGAAGAACACGTAGAAAGACGTTCGTGTCGGATTACCGTCACATTGGACTTTGAGAGTGAAAGAATAGAGAGTACGTTCTAGTAACTCTCTCTCGTATGAGTGATGACTGTGCCCACCAGTGGGACGTCAATGGAATACTACTTAGAACTTTAGCAGACTATACTATCCAAGATCACAGTGTGTTTTCTAAATTGCTAACTATTTTACAAATAAGACACATATGTATAAATTAAAGAGATCTTTGCTGTGAAACACTGAAAAGAGCTTATTGTCCTTTCTAAGGCTGTCTGAGTACCAAAGTTTATTTAAATCGGTTCAGTAATTTTGGCGTGAAAGCGCGACAGCCAGCCGTAGTTACTTTTGCTTTTATAATAGTAGTAACGATTACAATATATAATTTCATTTTGTGTCGTCGCTTCAACCGATGGACGTCCACTGCTGGACATAGGTCTCACGTAATGACGTCCAGAAGACCCGATCTTGCACCGCCTGGCTCCAGCGGCTACCGCCGATCCCCTTTATATCATCGGTCCACCTTGTGGGGAGTCTGCTTACACTGCGGCGTGCGGTGCGGGGTCGCCACTCCAGCACCTTCGGCCCCCAACGTCCATCGGTCCTTCGGACTATGTGCCCCGCCCATTGCCACTTCAGGTTCGCGATTCGTAGAACTATGTCGGTGACTTTGGTTCTACCACGGATCTCTTCATTTCTATTTCGATCACGTAGAGAAAGTCTGAGCATAGCCCTCTCCATCGCACGCTGAGTGACTCTGAGCTTCCACATGAGGCCCATAGTCAGCGACCACGTCCCAGAACCGTAGGTCATCACTGGCAACACGCACTGTTCGAAGACTTTGGTCTTCAGGCACTGAGGAATATCGGACGAAAATATCTGGCGTAGTTTCCCGAACGCTGCCGAGCCGAGTTGGATTCGGCCATTATGTGTACTATTATTATAATTTGAAATAAGTCCAGATGGTGAATGCAAATTTTTAAACGTCGTCGTATATTGCAAATGAACTCAAAATCAATTGAAAATTAGATATAATTCTGCACTTAGATCACGTAACCTATTGTTACCATGCTTACTACGGTAAATAAAACAAACTTGGTTATGCTAAAGACATAACAAAAGTGGAAACTTCTTATAAATATATAGTAATAGTATTTACAAGGGACATAATTTTAATTGTGAACTGTTATTGTTATCAGTAATGTTGTATTTAGTAATGAATTAACAGTAGCATCGATATATTGTTTTTATTCGAACGAGCATTATATAGTCAAGAAGTAAAAGAAGATTTCAATTAAAATAAAAATATATAAAGATGACCCTTGGTTTGCATTTGGCAAAAAATACACTGAAAGAAATTTTAATAAAAGAAAGTTCTAGCATTAATCCCTAAGACCGTGAAACCACTTTTTCATGTGCAAAAACGTAATCCAAGAAGGTGAATGACACCCCCCTTCGTTTAATATTCGTCTCATTAGCTATAATGTAGAGCGAGTAGGCATTTTACTGTTAGAATTCTTGCCATATTTCAGCTTTCGTGAGGTCGTTCAGATTACCAACTCATCTAATTGATAAGCCTAAGCGAATGTCACATTTGCTAATTTTCAATAACTGTAATATGAGTTTAGTAAATTATTTGCCCCAATTTTATAAACTTAAATTTAGTGAAATAAATTAAAAATAATAATTCAAGTGTATGTACATAAGTTTATAGTTACTAACGGTCGGTCTTTCCCGACTTTTTCCCTTTCCTCCCTTGAGAGTTTTCATCTTGACAGAGTGTCATTCATGTTCCAAGCCAAGTTCTTAGTCAGATAGGAATACATAATCTATAATATAAAACTGAATCGCGTAATGTGTTGGTAAGCGCATAACTCAACACCGCCTGAACCAATTTTGCCAATTATTTTTTTTAAAGTTCGTTGAAGTCCAAGGATGGTTTTTACGGCAAGAAAAGTTCGAATAATTGCAGGTGAAAACCCTAAAAACAAACCTTTTCTGTTTCCCATACAAACGTTTTCTAAATAAAACGTAGAGTCAATTTGACCTTTATTGCTATTCAATAAAATTCATAATAAATTACAAGTACTCACTGTTGTCTCAGCAAGAGTCAATTTTCACTTTATTACCGCTAGGCAAAGTTCAAGATCAATTGAATAGTCACAAAATGTAAGAGATATAGATCATTAGTACTGCTGTAATTTCATTTCAAAAATCATTCGTAAAACTGAAATCTGCCACATTCCAAATCTTTTTGACAGAACGAAGTCTGTCGGATCTGCTAGATATAAATAAGTAAGTATAGCTCAACCAAGACACCTTCATGTTCTCAGTTGGATATGACTACCTAATTATAAATAAATAAATATAGCTCAACTGAGACACCTTCATGTTATTTTCCCGACGTAATGTCTTTTTACCGTGTTCCAGTACCACTGTTATATCCCACTTTCTGAACTTTTGAAGTCACTAACAATAATTTCAGAATATCTACTTCGCGAGCTGTGATAGAGATAATTTCTGAATATCCTTCCTAATTAGGATGATTCAAACGGGGAGTTACAACGTTTACACACGATGTTTATGAAATTGGGTTCTCATATATCATGTACAATACTATTTAATATAAACCCAATACATAAAACATTTAAAGAAAGAGAAGACTTATACATTTAGGAACACAATGCTGATCTTCCAGACAAGGAATAATTTGTGTTTCACCAAGATTTCAAGGATTACGAAAAGTAGAGCCAGAATATGCCTTAGATAACCTTGGCTTTATGTCATTATTTTGATGATTATGGCAGTATACTTTTACGAATCGTAAAAATGTTTGAACAGTTCAATAGAAATGACAGTTTTTTGTACCCAGTCGTTATGCAGGAAATATTAAAGATAAACATAACCCAATACACATGAAATGTGATACGTACAAATAGAGACAATAAAACCCTACCACCCACGCATAGTTGCACAATATGGCACTGGTTTTCAAATATTGTACAAGAATTTAATTAATCAAATAATATGTTTATATAAAAAAGTTTACTTTCGTAATGGTCACATATAAATTTTCTTTCTTTTTTTCTTAAAGGCAATTCCATTTAAATCGTTGGTCAAATATCAAGCTTATTCCGCTAAATGGCGCCCTGGATTCCAAAAATTGATAATGGATATTCTATTATTGTTGTGCCTAGTTTTTGCTTCTTCTTAATTTGAATGTTCATTATTATTTTTTATAGCTGTACAATGCAGAATAAAGCTCTCTTTCTTTCTATTAAGAAATTCTCCTTGATTCCCAGCAAGTTGGTGGTTTGCTTCACTGCCTTGAATTTCCACAAGTGTAGGATTTATTATTCCATTCCACTATTACAGAATAATGAGTGTACGTGTGTTTGAGCATATACTGCTGCACTATTAATGGATTTATGCACTCCGACTGTATGATCATGAGTGTGGGACTCTGCCAGAGAAGAGACCTGGCAATACCCAAAAACCCCAGTGGAACCCTTTTCATCCATTATTGGAACATCCTTGGTTCACAGGTGCATTAATTTCTAATGCCCTGGATGAGTTTGCCTGGGAGTTAATAAAGGCGGGAGGACGTACGCAATTCATTCGCCTCCTTGTAACCAGCCTCGTCCGATGTTGAGACTTGAATATCTTCTGTGCAAGTGGCTAATATCTGCATGAGATTAGCTATCGTGTCTGAAAATCGAGTAGGAGTGGCATATACGCTATCACTTGTTTCTTAAAGCAACCCGTCACGCCTGCCTGTGTTTGAGAAGATAATTTTCTTCTTAATTAACCCCACGTTGAGCGTCGCATTTAATTGGGCCATCGGAACGTGTGTGAAGTGTAATGAAAGTACTGACTTTTTTAATTGGCGGAAGGGATCATTTGAAAACGGCAAAAAAGCTTGTTTTGCCACTTTGCAGTTAGGTAGGGGAATTTTATTTACTGTTGTGCAATATCATTACAACATTCGATTTTATTGTATTTTCTTTTTTTTTCTAAGACACGACTGATAACAATATAAATTAGCAGTTTAAAGTTGTAGATTACAAGAGTTTCCTTGCACTCTGGTCTGAGAAGAACCTACAATGTAGTCGAGTAAATTGGGGTCGTCGTCGCTTCAACCGATGGACGTCCCCTGCTGGACATAGGTCTCACGAAATGATGCCCACAAGGTTCGATCTTGCGCCGCCTGGCTTCAGCGGCTACCGTCGACCCTCCTTATATCGTAGGTCCACCTTGTGGGGGGGCCATTCCAGCACCTTCCGGTCCCAACGTCCATCGGTTCGTAGGACTATGTGCCCCGCCCATTGCCATTTCAGGTTCGCGATTCGTAGGGCTATGTCGGTGACTTTGGTTCTCCTCATTTCTGATTTGATCACGTAGAGAAACTTCGAGGATAACCCCTTTAATTCGGGTATCCTGATTTTATTCATTACTATTACGATACCATCTCTATTTCTGTTAGTAAAGTTAAAACAATTCATTAAACCAAACCCTTTTTGTATCGTCGTCGTGAATTTTCAACTATTTTCTTTTAATATGGTTTTAAATTTTTCTAAGGCAAATTATATGTAGATCCGTGTAATTCATCCAAAACCGCGATATATAGATTGACATATAATGTAGTGATTAAGATCTAAGCCCCCGGAAGTTACACTTACAAAAAACCCAATTTGCGTAATCAGTAATAATGCCAACTCAGGGTCGAACTTCCCTAAATTTTGCATGATATTGGATAGTTTATGCACTCTACTTTCTAGTGTTCGATAGGGCAGTAGATAAGGGACCATGAGAAGGGTCTTGGTCTATCAAAAACTTTCTGACACCCTGGGGACATTGCTGTTGCAAATGTTTCGACCCTTAAACGTTCAACGCCTAAATAATTCGACAACACCCTTGAGATTTAGGGTCCTTGGACCTACAAGTCAAGTTCAGATTACTTCTGATAATGTTGAGATTAGAATTGTCATTTTCTCATACTCGTTGGCATTATATTAGGCAAATGGGTAATTGAAATATTTGAAATATCACCCATAATAAATATAAACCAGTATCTCTACTAGCAAAGCGAGTACTTTTTTATGGCTGACAGGTAACCTTAACCGTAATCTCAGCTGTAAGTGGAGATACGTTGGTAATGAATGCTATACAATATAGGTTGGTAATGAAAGCCCTTATCTGGTAGCCGACCGATCCCCGTTTAAACGATATAACAAACACGACTTTCTTTTATATAAATATCACGAGGTTTCACAGTTGTAACCTTTCAGGTGTAATGGTGGAAGCACTCGTTTAGCTTTCCGAGGATATGCCTTCGATTCCCGGCAGAACAACTTCAGGAAATTGCTGGGAAATGCATTTACGCACCCCAACCGAGCAGTCATCGGTTGGGAATGTGGTATTAACTTGGACACGAACAAGAATACCCACCAAAATCGAGCGAAACCCTCTTGATTCTTTAGTGAGGGACCAGAGGCTCACCGGATAACATTCTAATCTGGCACCCCGGATTTTTTAGCATCCATAAAAGTGTAAATTTAAGACGAAGGAAGGAGAACAAAACACCGTTTAAGTCCTTCAGGCCTTCTCCGTCGGCGAGAAGAGGTATCCGCGGCGTCCCCCCTCTCCCTCTTTAGTATCTCCTTCTACGATATTATCGACTTGCAGAATGAGGCAATTGACCTCCAGTTTCTATGGCTGTCGAGCATTCAATTTATGAAGTCGCCAGCGAACAATCCTCACCCGTCAGCGGTACCAGATGCTGTCGTTAAACTAACCAGGCCGGGCATACTGCTACCGTGTGGTACTCCGTATCAACTGGATCACCACACTGTTGACAGGCGGTGGTTTCATCACACCTAAAAATTTGGTGTAGGTATTTACCAAAGCAACTGTGGCCGATAAGCACCTGCACCAACGTGTAGGAGAGGGACCCATGTCTTCTTTATGTCACTCCTCTCGGTGACTCCTTGCCTCCACTATAGCCCCGTCAAGTACTGGAGTGTCAGTGTCGCCTTTCCGTGTCTGGATCAAGGCTCTGTCGGGTAGAAAACTGATCCTACGAATCCCTTCACCCTTCGGCCATTCTCTATTTGTTCTTGCAGCCGCCCTGTACTGGTAGGTGACCGCAAGAACCTCTGCTCGCAGCTATTATGAGAGATCGCCCACTACCCATAACTGTACGATACCCCTATATCGCCCTGATCGCTATTACCCTTTGCGCCCACATACCCAAAGAAAACCTAGCTTTCAAGTAGGATGCTGTAGAGTAGAGACCTGAAGAGGTAACTTACCTTTTACCTAGTTATAATGCTTCTATGGTAAATTTTATCATCATTTTCTAGTAGAAAAGGACACAGATAAGCATAATATAAGCGGTTTTACATGTTAAATAAATCACAAAGTCGAAGTTCTAAAGACACGAAAATGCAATAAGAAAATAACTTATGAAGTTTGTTGACAAGATTTTCGTGTATGTATCTTAAAGTAAGCATTCATATTTTTTTCATTTGCTACAACCTTGGCAAGCTCAATAAGTTTGCGTATATTCCTTCGGGAGCCCTGAAAAAGCGCTCCATTACCACGCCGAGTTTTTTATCCTTAAATATTCACGAAGCGGTCTAGTTAGGTGCGTTCACGGTGAATTCTGAATAAAATTCTCGCCATTCATTTGCTGTATAAAGATAGAAACAAGCTTGTAATGTTTAAATCTTGTATAATTTTTTAAACTACATTTTTGAAATGTAACTTCTTTAGGCGCACTTAACTTATATATTAAAAAAAATTAATAATTTCCAATTTTCACAGAAAACACGTGGCATTTTTATTTACATTTTGTCATTTGAGATTTCAATAAATTATTTGTAATAATTTTCGACCCTTTTAATATTCTAATGACAATTAAATTCCTAACATATCTTTCTTTTTTCTTACCTCTAAGTCTCGGAAATCTAAAGTTCTAGATTTGGATTGTATAAAAATAAACAAGACTTTAAATTTTGTATGCCAAAGAAGTTTCACTTTTAACATGTGTACTCTGTACGCTCGCACTTTTAACTTTTTTAAATATACTTTTTTATAAATTAAAAAAAAAACTATCAGTTGTAACATCCTTAAACATATACTTTTAATTAAGTGTCAAATAGTGAAAACTTTTACTTATAACTAAGCGCAAGCGATTAGGCTCGTTAAAATAAGATTTAAATATATATATTTATTTTTATATTCATAAACACTTAAACTTTAAAACGGTTGAAACTTTCTTTTCTAATAATAACTTTGCAGAGCTAATTGGAGCAGTCAGCATTCATGAAATTTGGCTAAGTTTATTCTTGTTTTAACTGTATACTAAAAACAAATTGGACGAACCGTGACATTATTCAAAAAAGCTAATTTTTAAGGTGAGCTGTATGAAAATTCATTAAAAAGTTTAATCCAAATTCTCTATATACAAGTACAACATTTATGAATCCTTATAGTTTTATGTTTTTACCAATGTATGATCATATTCAAGTACTACTTGGAACCCAAATAGGTTCGTGCTCTGTTTTAAGAGAAACTTACATCAATCTCAGTCTTTTTTTACCACCATCATTAGAATTTATTTAGAAAAGAGCAATTCTTTCACACTCACACTTTATCATGTCATTTTCACCGAGTTGAAAATGACTTTTTTAATACAATTGTCTATTCATTTATACAAACTTTCTCTATCCTTTTTTTGACGGTCTCCCTAATGCCAGGGTTATTTGGCAGAGATCGCTAATGAGCGATAAGACCGCCCAATTACACACTAAAAGTACCCAATACTGAGTAATTGTACATTTCTTTGTATGTTATATTATCTAACTATCTAAATTTATGTGATTGTTTACCTAAAACAGTAACATTAATTCCGAATAGGGCGTTTTACTGATAGGCCTATACCTTTACGTGAATCTTGTTTCTAATTCCTCTAATACAATATTTCAACGTCATTACCGAAATGTCGGATGATCGGTTAAAAAGGATTAAAGTGAATCTTTTATAATCGAGGGTATAATTGAATCTATTGTTGCGGATTACATTTTGCAATATTAATGTTTTGTTCGCGTTTATTTCCTTGTTTTACACCAGTAATATCTCACCTGCTTTTATGTTCATGTATAAAAAGACATCGTGCTTGTCTAAAGAAATAAATATCATGTACAAACAAAACAGAGAGATGGAGATTTTACGACTTGATAAAAGAATATATTAGCCAAAGCTGTTTCCCGTAATGTAACCCGCGTAGTTCATGTTATCTTTCAGTATGTAATTTGGATAAGGATTAAATAAAGGACTTCTTGTGTCTATCATTTCGTGGTTTGTGCCAATTATCACCACGCTTGGCAGGCGGGTTGGTGATCGCAGTGCTGACCTTATCGCATTGATAACGCTGCTGCCCGTTATGGGTCTGTGGCATTTAGGTCAGCTATGGAGAATGGTTATACCGCCATTTGTCGGTCGCCAGAGCCTCGTCGGTAGAAGTAGGGTGCACCGCGAGCAGGTGAGGTTGGCGTTTGGAGAAACGTGAAACGGCGCAGTGTAGGCAGACCCCCGGCAAGGTGGACCGATGATATAAAGAGGGTCGCCGGTAGCCGCTGGAGCCAGGCGGCGCAAGATCGGGCCTTGTGGAGGTCATTACGCGAGACCTATGTCCAGCAGTGGACGTCCATCGGTTGAAGCGACGAAAGGACTTCTTTATCAATAATTCTTATATCTGTCTTTCTGAAATGTATTTTAAACTAGCTATTCCCTACCATGTCACTCGTTTAGGTCTTGATGACGTGGAAATATGGGGTAGGCCTTTGAGTTGCCATCTATATTTCTGCATTTGAGTAATTGTCGTTTTAAGAGACTTTAGCCTTTCTGACATTTAATCTAAATTGGTTATTCCCCGCGATGTAACTGAATCTTGGGAATAAATATGGCTATTATAATCATCGAATCCAACTCGGATGGGCAGCGTTCGGAAAACTACGGGACACCTTTTCATCAATAATTCCTCAGTGCCTGAAGACTAAGGTCTTTGAACAGTGCGTGTTGCAAGCGATTACATATGGTTCCGAGACATGACTGCTGACTATGGGGATCGTAAGAAGACTCAGAGTCACTCAGCGGGCAATGGAGAGGGCTATGCTCGGGGTATCCCTACGTGATTTAATCAGAAATGAGGAGATCCATAGGAGAACTAAAGTCACCGACGTAACCTACAGAATTGCAAAGCTGAACAGGCAATGGGCAGGGAACATAGTTCGCAGAACCGATGAACGTTGGGGCCCGAAGATGCTGGAGTGGCGGCCTCACACCGGAAAACGCAATGTCAGCAGACCCCCCAGGTGGTCAGATGACATCAGACGGGTCGCTGGTAGCCGCTGGATAAAAACGGCGCAAGATCGGGCCCAGTAGAACTTATTGAGAGAAACCTTTGTCCAGCAGTGGACGTCCATCGGTTGAGACGACGACGACGACAATTATATCTTATACTTCGCAAAAGGATTCACTAAATTTCAAGTTAATCGGGAATAGTCTAAAGACCTCGTGATTAGTGAGTGAGTTTAGTGATCTAAAAATGGTGTTCTGAGAAATGAATGCAAGCAATCATAAAGAGACAATTAAGTTGTTTGATATTTGTCGAATTAGTAATGAATGTTAAGGCTTCGCTGCCGTAATGGTGTGAGTTTTAGATTCACTATCAAAGGTGTCTAGTTTGTCAAGTTCGATTATCGTCAGTAGTCTGTCCGTTTGATAGTCTACCACCAGTTCGGAAAGGTGAAACCGGCAAGAATCTTAACGGTTACTCCTTTAAATATAGCTTTTATAGGTTACAATGTGTTTAGCTTTCATGAGCAACTGGAATCAAGTCCAAACATCTTTTTCACTTAAATTCTTTTCAAAATTATAATATGCTTTTTGTAATAGGACCTTTTGAACATATTTCTTAAAACCATGTGGAGGAAAACATAGAAGTGATTCGGGTATTTTATTAAAAATGCCTATGCTTAACCCGACAAATAATTTCTTTATCTTCACTCTTAAAAATGTTACTGCAGGTTTGTTTTTATTTCTTGTATTAAAATAGTGTGTTTCGCTCTTTTTGCTGTGTAAATGAATATTATTACGGATATATAGAATGTTATTGAAAATATATTGCAACGGAACTGTAAAAATTGATATTTTTTTTGTCTTAATGAAACGCAAGATCCCAATTGATATATGGCACTTATTGCTTTTTTTTGTAATATAAAGATAGTTTCAATGTCCGACGCCTTACCCCATAACAGTATCCCGTAAGACATAATGCTAAGAAAATAAGTGAAATACTGAAGGGCAAATCTAGAAAATAGTATTTTCTAATTTGTTTTTGCCTAACTACACCAATAGACGTCGGATAACATATCAGGAATAAAAAGTAATTGATATATTCGGTCCAGACTTTGATCAATATTAGTTTATACATATTTGGTACACATTCACTGCATACATACATACATACATAGCATCACGCCTTATTCCCATAGGGGTAGGCAGAGACAACATCCTTCCACTTGCCACGATCCTTGCATATCTCCTTCGCTTCTTTCAATCTCATTAAATCTTTCATACAAGTTCGTCGGTTTAGAGTACTCTTGACCTGGCCGTTATTTAAAATGTCCTGGATTTGGTCCAGGAACGTTCGCCTTGGTCTTCCCCTTCCAACTTTCGCATTCACTCTTGACTCATAAATCCTTTTTGTCAGTCTCCTTTCATTCATTCTCTCTACATGCCCAAACCATCTAAGCATACCTTTCTCAATTTTAGTCACTACGTCTTCTTTTATACCACAACGTTCTCTTATCACACTATTTCTCACTCTGTCACTCAGTTTTAATCCACTCATGCTTCTCAACGCTCTCATCTCTACCGCATTTATTTTACTTTTGTGATTCTTCTGCCATACCCAACTTTCACTACCATACATAAGTGTTGGCACCAACACTCCAGCATGCACTGCCAGTCTAGCCCTTTGAGACACCATCTGGCTATTCATAAAAGCATGCAGAGCACCATTTACCATATTCCCTGCATTCACTCTCCTTTCGATATCACTGTCACATGTTCCATCTTTTGTAAATTTAGATCCCAAGTATACAAATTCTTTCACCTCTTCCACTTGTTCCCCATCTATCAAAATATTGCCATTCATCATAGATTCATCTCGTTCAAAAAGCATAACTTTCGTTTTGTTTACATTCACTTTCATTCCTTTCCCTTTCAAAGCTTCATTCATAATATTTAGCATCTCCTGAAGCTCGTTAGCGGATGACGCAAGTATTACTTGATCATCAGCGTAGAGTAAACATTTGATGAGTAATTCATTCATTCTTAACCCATACATACATTCTTTTAAATCTGTCAAACATTTATCCATGAAAAGGTTGAACAGCCATGGTGACGCAACACATCCCTGTCGAACACCTCTTTCGACAGGAAACCACTCCGTGTACGCTCCGTTTATTCTGACACAGGCACTAGAACCCTCATAGAGAGACTTCAATGCTTGGATCAGACAACCGCTCACCCCATACGTAGATAACGTTGACCACAGCTCATTCCTCACCACTCGATCATAGGCCTTTTCTAAATCTACGAACGCGCAATAAACTTTTTGGTGTTTAGCCAAACATTTTTCAGTTAAGCACCGTAAAGAAAAGACCTGATCCGTACATCCCATTCCTCTTCTAAATCCCGCTTGCACGTCCCATATTTTCTCATCAGTTTCATTAATCATTCATTCACTGCAACTCACATAAAATGGAGGAAGGAAACTGAAGAAGTACAGTCGTGGATAATTTGAAGCAGAAATAAGTTGCCACGAAATTAAATCTGCGGCGGATATCCCGCGGGTGAAATAAAACAAATGTTCTATTTGCATTTAAATAAAATTATGGCACACTGCAGATGAAGTGGCCATCATTTCACTGGAATTTATGATAAATTCAAAGAAGGAAATTGCTATATATATATATATTATAACAAGCTGTTCCCCGTGGTGTCGACCGTGCAGATTTTGATCCCAAGGGGTTGAATGTATATCCGTTCATAATGAGTTCAATTAGGCGCTTGGGGGTAAAATTTTTACGTATGAAACGCGTGATTAGCGTCACGAAGTGCAGCGTTTTTTTATGCAAATTAGTTTAAAGGTTAGGTAGTTTTAATATTTACAAATAACATGTGGTATTTTAATTTGCCACTCGTTTATATAATCATTTAATATACTATTTTTCAAAAATCACGTGGCATGTTTATTTACAATTCGTCATATGAGATTTCAATAAATGATTTGTATTCATTTTCGACAATATTTTAATTTCATTGAATTCTTAACATACGCTTACTCGTATCTTCCTTTTTCCCTCCCTCTCAGTCTCGGAAATTTAAAGTTTTAGATTTGTATAAATACAAACAAATCTTAAAAAATAGTTTGCCAAGGAAGATGCACTTCTGACATGTGTACTTTGTACGTACGCACTTTTATTTTTTTTATTATGTTTACATTGGGCATTGTTTTTAAGTAATGTTATGGGTATTTAGTTTTTGAATACGAATTTTCTCCTGCTTCCTATGTGAACTGTGTGGTAATTTGTCTCAGTGTCTTTGAAATAAGTTTCTTATTGTTAAGCAATGTTATGTATGAGTTAACAACAGTTTGTATTTTAAATAATCTGCGTGCCAAGTTCAATGACGATTTTTTTTATATTCAATGCATTTGGAACGTAACCTTAAAGAAATGTTGAAATCATAAAGTTTTTCGTCAAAGATTTTTAAATTTAGATCGATAATGTTTTCATATTAATAAATATCACATATTTAATCGTTGTTTACCAATCTCAAAATGCGATTTATACTGATACTTTTCTTAATATAAACTTAATATAAATCACAACTTTTTATATATTTTGAAAAAGCTAAGAAAAAGATACTTTTAAAATGATTCACTTATACATATGGAGGTTTAATTAATCGCTAATATCTCCTGGTGGGAATACTTCCAATTACCAATAACCCTGTACACATACACACACTAAGAGTATCTGCGTGTGTACAGGGTTATATATTTCGGAAAGTCAAGTATAGGGTTATATTGTGCAGAATGATTCAAGGTAAAATTATATTCATTAATTAAACTGCCGGAAGTTTTCTGTAATGGTTTAATTAAAATATTTTAAGGAATTTAAAAGATTTAATTATTTTAGGTTGCATTCGTTTCAATTTGTTATAGTGTTGCTACAAACAAAGTTATTATGCCTCAAGAAATTGTTAACATATTCAATGTATTGCAAAATGCTGTTACTGATTATTTATTTTCATGAATAGATGGCATAATTAGTACCTTTTTTTAGCAGTGTATAAGCGACATTCTTAAAATAATAGAAAATTTTTGCAGCAGTTTATCGTTCTACATATTGTAATACGGATACAAAGTTTAATATAGTTTTGTATTTAAAAAAGTAGCAAATATTGTGATATACATTACTTATATTATAAAAAGGATCAGTTTATTAGAAGTAACATCTTATTTAGTCAGGAAAAAAGTGCTAGGACTAAATAAATGAAATATTTCAAATAATCTAGTATTTGAATTTATTCTTATCTTATAAGTATAAGAATGCTTGTTTTTCTAGTAACCCAAGTATACGAGCTTATTTTCACATTTTACTTATTCATCGTAAAATTATCAATACACTAAGCAGCACTGAGAAAAGTTTGTATTATATAGACGACGAGTAACCAAATTAATTGGAAAGAGCAACAAAATTATCTAAAAACCGTGAACAACTTCCGAACTTTCCAAATAAGGAAGTTTAAACAGTGTCCTTAAGCCGTCGTGAATCAGTCTGGAGGCATAGAACTGAGCAAAGTTTCCCGTATCTAACAACAAGATGCTGTGAATGTCTGCGCTTAACTTAAACCAACTCTGAAAGTTTGCACGCCTTTCCACTCTTTAGTGGGGAAATAAACCTCGGGCTGATGGCAGTTTGTTTCCACTGTGACATTAGATACGATTAAGTCTCAAGACTGTATGGTTGCGGACTGAAGCAACAAGCCTACCGTTTCGCCGGTGGCAAGTAATTCTGATTGATCAACTGCAAGCGACACCCTTCCCGCACTTACCTTAGCACCCGCGATCGCCCACTCTCCCGGTCATCACGGCCGTATATACGTTCCGAGTGGGAGAGTTGCATAAACCCCCCCAGAGTTTGCATGCACAATCGCCTTAGCCTCTCGATCAGAGTAGATGTTTACTAAGTGCAAACTGTGGCCTCCTGTTAACTGTGAACTTGGAAGAACCAAACGACCACAGCCTAAGCATTGACGACCGAAGAATCGAACCCCGAAGACCCAACCAACGAACAAATGAAGATCTGAACCCACAAGAACTGAACATACGAGCACCAAACATTACCCTACCTCAAGAACTGAAGAATCGAAGATTGAACCGATAAGAACCGTAAATTGAACTCCGAATGCAGTCTACTGAACCTGACGGGTTTTGTGAACCATCAGAACATCTTTCCAACAGTACTGCTCATGCTTGTAATGTTTTAAAACGTGCTGCTGGCACACGCCTCGTCGCTCTTAAGAAAGCGGATTTCTAGAACATAGATTCATCACAAGTTGCTTTCCTACATAGAAAAGCACAAAGGTGATTTTTCAAGATCCATTGAGTACGCAAGTTTCTTTTCATAAAGCAAAGTTTATATTCCCCGACTTGGAGTCGTACCTGAGCTCTTCTGAACGATAATTCACTGCTGTAGGGAACGTATATAAAACCTTTTGCGACTGGCCTCTTCGCGTGTGCTAATAAAATAAATTCAAATAATTTCGAATAGAAAATTTCAAATTCAAATTATTCCGAAGAGAAGATTTCGACAGCCACGCGAAGAGATCAGTCGTTGCTTGTTATCCGCGCCGTCAAGTCATGTTCCGCTCATATGTATAAATCATCTGCCAACTATAATCCTTCTCCACGGCTATGCTGGAGCATCCAACCCGCACATCGCGTCGCACTCCGGCATAGCCGAACGAACGCAACGGGGCTAGTCGGAGCATCCAACCCGCACATCGCGTCGCACTCCGGCTAGCCAAACTGCTATATAAAAATAGCATGTATACCATTAACATAATTTGATAAAATTCTTTAAGTAAATGGATGAAGTTGTGGACACCAGCCAATGATCTTATATTAAAGGCGTAATCATATATTTTTGTTTCATAAAAATTGTCTGATCGATGCTGATATCGGTCAAGGCTTGCATGTGTTATAAGAACACCTGACAAAGTCGCGAATACCACCTAGTAATCTATCATATCGAGTCATACAGACACAAATAACTGCTCATGAAATGATCACAAAACTTTAAAAGTTTTAGTATACACGTATTAACAGACAGACAGATTTACATGTTGGTAATTAACAAGCATCAAATAGAAAACGTTACAACATTTGTAGTAAAATAATTCTGCGGAAAGATCTTTGTCTGTGATGAAAAGAAAGACTATCTTAATTAATAATTCAGATTTATCTAACAACAATTATTCATTTCACGGATCATAATGGAGACATGCAATGTTTTCAAGCACTGGGTGTTTTCGCAAGTGGAGAGTGCGGTCGCAATCCGACGATTATGGACTCAATGTGGATTATAGCGGCTCACATTTAGACACTACAATGTTGATACGCAAACTTCTCTATTGACATGATTCTATATGACAATATAATGAACTCTAACATCCCATGATTTATCAAATAGTATGATTAACGTATAGGTAAGAGGGCCCAGTTGGTTCAACAGTGATAGGAAGTGAAGGGCAGTGGCTTCCTACTAAGACACTGTTACTTTGCTGAATGAGGCATAGGGAGAACGCTGAAGACGCTCCTTTACTACGGAGCAAGAGATTGAGAAGGAGGCGTAGATTTGCGTTTCTTAATCCTCCTTCTTCAGTTCCCAAGAGGAATCTTCCGCAGTAAAAAAAGGTATGTAGCAGCCCATTAACGTCCCACATCTGGGCATAGGCCTCCTCACACATAGAAGAGAGGGCTTTTTTAGAGTATAGATCCACACGCTGCTCCACTGCGGATTGGTAGCCCATAGCACACAAGTGCACTCTCTGTTCCTTCACTCTCATAGTCTGACGTAACGGGAATCCGACACGACCGGAGA
Organism: Elymnias hypermnestra; assembly: GCA_015832385.1. NCBI lineage: Eukaryota > Metazoa > Arthropoda > Insecta > Lepidoptera > Nymphalidae > Elymnias > Elymnias hypermnestra. Next base: position 3,078,973 of record JACTOM010000931.1, on the reverse strand, counting down.
GAGATCAGGCGCAAGACCGACGGCTTAAAGTGCTCTCCGAGGCACGGGGGTGGAGCTCACCGCCAAATTCCCAACTTCGGGCAAAGATTGAGAAAATCTTAATAGAAAACTCAATATTGATTTTTGGATTGGCCCGACCCAGGACATGTCTGTAGTCGAACATGCTAACTACTAGACCAATGAGGCTTCCGGAGTGCCAGGGTAGATTACATCTACCAATCCTCTGGTGTTTCAGTGGCTATTCTGGCTTACCAGAGAGTCCCACACTCCCGGTAAGATCTTAGGTCTGATCGGGGTGCGAAAAGCATTTCCTAACGTGAAAAAAAGACCAGTATTAGAAAAGAAAATATCTTCAGGAGACTTCCATATCTAGGAGGAGGATAGATAGCTAAAAGGTTTGTGTGTGTCAACAGACAGAGCAAAGATATATGGTATGCCTAATGATATCGTTGAGTGGCAGAAGAGCTACTTACATAATATTTTATTAACACTATAAAAGAGAAACTTTAACGTATTTTTAGCTTATTATAAAGAGAATGACTACTGATAGAGATGTTTAAACAATCTTAAGTAAACAATATTCCTGCAAGATTTAACAGTGGTAGAACTTGGTTGTTGCTAGTTGCAAATTGTAACCTTTAATGTGGATTATTTCGTCATGGAAGTGCCACCTCCTCACAGAAGTAAGGAAGCCAGATTATTTTGCTGTCTCTTAGACTGGTCTGTTATCTTGAAGCCAAGGACATTGGAGTGGAAAACAAGTTGCTAAATATATTGGATAGTTTAAGAGACATCGTTTTATTTCCGCTGGTTCTGCACATCAATATGGGTAATGCCTTGACGAATAATATATCTAAAGCTTCTTCATGAACCTGTTAATCTATATAATAAAAATACTCCATAAGTTGTTATATATCATCATAGGTTTGTTCGTTACTAAAAAGTGTACTGAGGGTTTGGAAAATCCTTTCTGTAGCTTATGAGTTTATCGCGAACAGACGGACGCAAGAGAGGAGTTACTTTTGTTACATGTAAGGATTAGATTAGCATTTAAAGCGAAAAATTAGTGCGTAACAATACCTGCCACCAAAATAAAGACGCTGGAAAGCAAACACGTATTCACCTGCAAAATATTGTTTTAACAAAGTCCTAGGATATATAAGAAATGATAGTGTCGAAAAATAATAATTCTAGTCAATTTAAATTATAATTCTAGTCGTTTTTATGAAATGTTGTTCTGTTATGACCACGGAGAGATGCTAGTGATTAATAATCTGTGGAACGCTGGCACCATCTGTTTATCGGCGTGAGGCAGAGTCAATAACTGGCAGTCCAGCGCGCGTCTCTCGGCAGTGCTCGGGTGACGGCCCGCTGGTGCGGTCGACTTTTGAAACTGTCGCGTTCCTAGTCATTATTATAAATGAGTTTGTGTAATTTGATATCGGGAACATAAGTAATTGAACATTGTAATCTGAGTTAATTAGTGAAATGTTTGATTGTACGAATATTACCCAACAAACGCCCACAGTATGGACATTAATGACGATAACGGCGGAGAACCCTACGCCCCCATGTTGTATGCTTTCCTTTCTCTTTTATTCTGCGACATATATAATAAAATATCTGGCTTAATAAAAATGTCTGGCACGAGTAGCTGTCTCATACAGAAGTAATTTGTCAAATATCGCCCCTAGAACCCAGGGTCAGCGATTTAATTTCGTGATCATTTAGTTTAGTATTAAATTATTCCTAAGAGTTCAACGAACTCTGTGGAAATTGATGTCTCTCGTTTTATTAAAAATATGCTACTATAAAATTAAATACTAATTTGGTCCGTCGTTGAGTAATTTGAAAATCACGGTATTTAATTACAACCTTAATTAATTTACTTTTTCCTTTGACTCATCAGACTTCTTGATCCATTTGAGGTAGGACATTAAACCATGTTACATACTCTGAAGGTTTGTGATATGAAAGGTAATTATGTGAAAATTTTAAGTGAAAAACATAATTTATTTTACTTAAGAGCCCATATCTATATTGATAAACAGGAGTCTACAATCTACTAGTGATACTTATAAATAGTTTCTCAATCCTTACTAATATTATAAATGCAAAATTCTTCGCACTTTCACGACAAAACTGCAGCACCTATTTAAATGGTTTACAGATAATCTAGAGCCAGAGGAAAGACAGCCTAGACAGCGTAGACGCTGTAGAACAAGTTCCTCATATTCCCACGAGATCCGAATAAGTAAACGAAAAAGGACTACTCACTGTTAAATCTCCTAAAATATTCACCAAATTGACTTGAAATTCGGCATATATTATCTAGTAGTTTTTTACTAGGAACGTCTTCCCCCATATTCCCACAGGATCCGAATATAAGAGAAACTTTCTGAAATATTTCCTTCAACATTTACCTTTTGATTTGACATTCGTTATACATGTTCCTTTCGCGACATAAACTTGCACTGACATCAGGTTTTCTATTATTCTAATGGAACCAGGAATTACGTTTGTAACACTGCGGGAAACAGCTAGTACAATAATAAAACATATCAACGCAATATTTATGCGGCAAACATTATTTAGTCGTGTTCATTGTCATAACAAAAACAGAAGGGACCGTGTGCAGCAGGATTTCTATATAATTTCTACGGACAAAATTCATTATAAAATCTTGAACTCGATTCTTAATTGTAAATACACATAAATAAAAAAAATAACAAGAAAAGAACTATTCCAAACAAATGTATGCGCTACTCAAGTGCACTCTTTATTCCTTCACTCTCATAGTCCGATGTCACTGCAATCCGACACGCCCGGAGAGGGACTCTAACCCAGGAGATTGTGTGGGACTCTAACCTTAGAGTCACACATAATCTGACCATTAGACCAATAAGGCAACCCTTTCCGAGTGCTTTATTGAAACTGCCTAATATTCAATGTATTCTTTGCAAACATTATTTTTTTTAGCGCATGACTGATATCTTACCAGATGGTAAGTGATGGTACAGACTAAGATGAAAACGCGCTAACCTGGGAAGAGGAAATCTACCTTTTACGATTTCTACACAGCATCGTACCGGAACACATATCTCGTTGCTTCACGGTACGTCTTTACGGCCGAATCCTCGGACCAGACTGGACACAGACAAATTACCTAAGATCGAACCTGGCACTTGTCCTAGCAAAATACTCGCATCATTGCGACAGCAAGGCCGTCGAAACTTGCCCTATTTGATACATAAGGTAAGTAGCAACCCATTAACGTCCCACATCTGGGCTTTTAGAGCATAGAGAGGGTTTTTAGAGCATAGACCCACCACGCTGCTCCATTGCGGTTTGGAAGGCATACTACACAAGTTCAGTAATCCGACAGGACCGAAGAGAGATCTGGCAGAACCGACGGCTTAACGTGTACTCCGAGATACGGGATTTCACACACCACCAACATCCCAACTTCGAATACAGATATGAGGCCCTGGGCTCGATCAGGGAGTAGTCGAACATGCTAACCACTAGACCAATGATGCAGTATTTAATACATCTTTTCTGCCAATTTCGTTTAAAGTTAATTATTAACAGTTATTTTAGCAGGTGACCTTTTTAAGTAATTTTCTATCGGAGCTCGGCTAAACAAAGGTCAGCGAGGTGTTATATTATTAACGACCCAACAAAAACCAGTTAATTGTCAGGCTCCAAGTACCAGAGGACAAAGACCACAGTATAATAAAATACGTCTCTATTATTTGAAGTGGTTATAATACTTTCAGCTTTTATGAAGTGAAACCTTATTTAGGCACACTGATTGTGTGTATAGGATTTGACTGAACCATCTCATGTCCAGTTGGATTATATTGTGATAATGTTATTTAGCACAAGTTATAAAATCGTGCATTTGAACTAATGTGGACGGATTGAAAGGTGTTTTATTTACAATTGAAATTTTGAATAATATATATCGATAGGTTTTATGTAAAAGGGTTAATGTGCAAATTGACAACGTTTCAATTGAAGCTCTCAAAGTTTCTATGTAATATTACGCTAGTGAGGCCATTGTCTTGCAGAAGAAGGCATGAAAGAGGTAAAGGGAGAGAACGGTTGATGCTACTCCCTCCGGCCGGAGGTATTAGAGGGCGCAATTGAGCTGCTGAGCTGGGTCCATTTTCTAGGTTATACCACACACCGCAGGGTATTATAAAATGTACTAAAATATATTGTGATGTGTGGCATAATGTATAAATAAAGAGATTCTTTCTTTCCCTCAATTTTTTCCAACTGCTTCCACTTTCTGGAACCTTTGAGTCGGAATAATCCGGAGCAGCAGAGCTGATTACGTCTGCGAACATCTGGCGTGCACCACTAGTATTCGGAAGAGAGTTCCGCTGAGTTTTAGTTGGTATTCTGGTGAACAGGGAGTCCTACACTCCTGGGTGGAGCTGTATACTCAATCCAGCTTATGTAAAAGCACCTCCCAGCGACAAAAAGAGTCGAATTACCGCATAAAAGGGTCATTAATATGCGAAATAAGCGAATTATTAAACAAATTGAGATTTTGGGCAAAATATTGATCTTAGGAAAAAGTTATAAGGAACAAAATTGTAGAAAAATAAATTCTGTACAACTTTTGTTATTATCATTATTCGAGTAAATTTATAAATAAGCGAGTTATTAAAAAAAAATTACCTTTAACTCCAAGATGGCGGACAAAGTAACAAGCTGTCGATGACCGCCTTTACGACGATTCCGAAAAAAACATTAAATTCAATGTCAAATCCTAATCCGACTGGGCTATTTACGTTTTATATGTTTCAACTGATGTCTGAGAAAAATTTCACTGTTACAATTTATCCATTATTTTGGTGAAATAAAGTCATTTTTACACATAGTAAACTTTAAGGGGTAGCTTTAACAAAAAAATTGGAATGGGAATGTGTAATGGACACGACTTGACGTGTTCATGCACAACAAACATAACTAGTAATAGTTTCTGTATTTAATATGGGTCACAATCCTTATTTAGCGTATAAATTATTTGATCTTTTGTCTATCCAATGGTGTAATTGAATTTCAGATGGACGTGATAGATATGTAGCTACAATATGAAATTGTATTGAGCTGCAGAAAAGGGCCGTTCGTGCGATTTACAATATGCGTCCAAGAAAGTCGCTAAGAAATAAATTCAAGGCAGTTAACATAATGACAGTTCACTGCGTATATATATTGGAAAACTTATTGTATGTACATAAAAACATTGACTCTTTTAATAAAAACAGTGAATGTACATCATATAACTTACGAAACCAAAACAAACTTGTTATAAATTCTAGTAGGCTGCATAAGATTAACAACTCATTTAAGGGTAACTGTATACGTTTCTATAATAAACTCCCACAAGACGTTCTAAAGATGTCAATTAATAAATTCAAAGTCTTTGTTAAAAGAAAGTTGATAGAAAAATCGTATTATAAGTTGCAAGATTACCTAGACGATAGAAACGCTTGGGAGTGAACAAATTGCTCTAATTTTAATTAAAATATAGTAAACTAATTTGTTATTGTAATGATGATGGTAAAAAAAAAAACCCGACTGAGTTTGTTGTGGGTTCTTCTCGGATCAGGGCGCGAAGGAACCCTCGTAACTTTAGATTTTAAGCCGATCTTGAGTACCGTCATCAGATGTATATTAGAATCAGAGTGTGGAAAAAAATATATATAATTTGACGATTCAAAAGTGCTGTAATATGCCTACTTGAATAAAGATATTTTTGATTTGATTTGATTTGATATCCCCCGATTTTGTTTTCATTTGTTTTTTGAATTGCCTCCCTATGGGTGCGATAAAGGCGTATTCACGTCAAAAGTGTGTAGAGTGTGCGCTTATAGCAGGAGTAGGAAAAGTGGCAACCAATTTACTTGTATTAACCATTGTACAATAAGGGCAACTGTATTATTTACGCTGTAATAATACAGGGTTGTAATCTCCAACGAGGGTCCCCTGAGCAAGATTTACAGCTGTATCGGTACGGCTTTAAATATTAACTCGACTGTGACAAGGCTGGTCGCAATAATAATAGTTTTTAACTTTCCAGCCCTCGTTAAATTAAGACTAATTTATTAGGTGAGTAAATGAGTCACGTTTTTGGAGATATAATGTTGAAATTTCCACCTAAAGTTATATAAATTTATTGTTATTTAATTGATATATTGTAACTCTATCTGGCGGTCGCGTTGATTCACTTCACCCGTAAATTTATTGGATTTTACTAATATAATGTATACACTACTTCAAATATTTTGATATATCTTAATATGTAGATATAAAAACTATAAAACCAAAATACATTATTCATATATTAATATACAATACATTTGTAAACAAAACAATTTCTAATTTAACAACTATAATATTGTCATAAATTATACGCTTTCAAAGAAAGATAGAGATATAGAAAATACTTTATTGTACACCACACTAGGAATATAAAACAATAACAAGGTAAATTGAAAAAAAAAATGTGTAAAAGGGCAGCCTTTTGCAGCGATCTCTACCAGGCTACCTTTGGGTTAGAGATATTGCTTAAAATCAAGATATTCTTTATTCAAGTAGGCTCAAAAAGCACTTTTGAATCGTTCGTAGTCTGTCCATTGGTAACAAAGCTACTACCGATTTAGAAAGTTCATTCTGCTGAGAAAAATCCTACTAGAAACTCAGCGGTTACTCCTTTAAATACTGGTTTTGTAGGTTACAATGTGTAATATTTTGCTAATGTGTGTAACTGGAATCAAATTAAAACATTTCCATCGCTTAAATAATCTTTAACATTAAAACAAGTTTTCTGTAGATGGATGTGTTTGACATATTTCTTAAAGTTAAAACAAAAAAAACCATAATATTTGTAATGTAAGTTCTATCTACTAAGTTTGTATAAATAAATAGCTGCCTTGTTTAGACATACATTTCCTGTTTAACGTGATTTTTAGACCAGATAAGAGTCTCGATTGACCTTTTTCTAGATATTAATAAATTTGAAAAGAATAAAGTTAGACACATCAGTCAAGATTGGTGCCATGGATCCCGTGAGAGCACTCGCAAACAACATAAGTCTATGGGCATCCATCAAAGTCAGGGGCAGAGATTGAAGGGGACAAGCTGATGATACACATTGTTAATAAAAATGGACAAACTGTTGCCCATAGCATTGTAGCAGAACGGATTGAAACAAAAATGCAATTATTTTAAACAACCATTACTAGTGGCAACACTTAAAATTACTAAAAATATTGTGGAATATTACGAAATATTATCTAATACGAGGTAACTTTAACGAGCAGAACAACTGTGTGAACAATCTCTCGTGCTGCATTATGATGCTGTTGTTTTAAGAAAAATAGTGCTAAATTGTATAAATTCAAATACTGTTGTATTTATTAGTATAATGCAAGTTGTGTATATATAAATAGGTGGAAGAATAAAGGTTGTTAGTGAATAGGAGTTGGTCTTTTTATAATACTAACAGACCTGGCCACTCGTTGCTGTGGCTAAGGTTTTTAAAAGACAAATAATTTGCAATAAACCATTGCGACTATAAATTAAGATGTAAGCTATCCTATCTTCGTAAGCTATCCTTATCCTATATCTATCATCGCGGACAAACAATTTGACCCTAATTTATATATATTAAGATGATAGCAGAATTAGATTGAAATAAATTCATTTTTTTTTCAAGGACGAGCTTGACTTTTTTCTGACAGGAAAGGTTAACTGAAATCTCATCTGATAGTGCGATTATCTACCTCTTAATGGTTTCTACCCATTTCGTACTGGGAAGAAATTTCTTTGCTGTCAGGATTGTAACTAGCAATGACCGAAGCATCCCACCAGTCCAGTCTAAGACAAATTTCAAAATGCCATTTAACTACCTGCCCTAAAGGAAAGTCTTATTGTTCTGGTCAGTGGGGCCGTTTTACTGGAGAGCATAATCGGTGTAATGATCGCCAGTGAGTTTGGGTTTGCCTTCTTTTGCGAGACCGTCATCTCGGTAAAGGGGAGGATGCAGCTGATGCCGCCCTCTCCGCCAAAGTTGGCCTTTTTCCCCGTAAACCGTAGATCCTTATAATCTGCATGATCCGGGTCACTAGAGTGGAAAGTGAAATGGTACTAACTAGTGATTTCATGTAAGGATGGTAAGGAATCTGTTAGGTTTTAGTGGGTATTCTGGTACTTCAGTGAGTCCCACACTCCTGATTGGAAGGATTTTGCCTTCTTTTGGGGTATGCTAAAGCAATTCCCAGCAAATAAACAAGTTCCTCTGATAGCCAAACGAGTGCTCTCATTGCGCCAGTGAGGCGTCGATATGTAATGTACTCAAGTATATTACATGACAAGTAATGGAAGCTAAAAATGTTACATAAGATATTTTATATGTTCATAATAGATAATAACGCCTTATTTCATAATATTATTATATCTTAATGGATATAACAAGACATCGTATGGTAACGCAATATTTTTTACAATGAAAATATTAAAAAAAACTATGCTTATAAGAGTGGATATTAAGTTTCTATCTAGTTTTATATTTTGGGTAGATTAAATTTTAGGAACGATGGTACGCTTATTAGCAACAGACAACATAATGACGATTCAGAAGAGCCTATTAAATCTATTTAAATAAAGATTATTTTGATTTTGAAGCTTTCCAACAGTTTTTGTTTGTGTTTGTGTGTTGGTTGCTTTAATATAAAATTTCAAGTTTCAGGAATTTAGAAACTGGGTTAAGTTAGAAAATTACGGGTAGCTGTCACAAACTTATTAATTTAATTATGATGGTTGAAGTTGACGCCTGTGTGTTAAATGAGTTAACTGGCCATGTCATTTGTGGCTTTGCACGTGATGAATCTAGGGAAATGTCTGTCATTGTCCGGTCAGATTTACTACGACAGGGACAACGCTACTTAGTTTATTTATTATTTAAAATTACAGAACACAGAGATAATAAGCATTATAAATTCAGTTATGTAACATTTGACAAGGACTCCGAAACTATCAACCGATGTTGTATTGTTTTTGTTATTGCTGACAGGTTAGCACTTGACTTTGCTCACACCTGATGGTAAGTGTTGATACAGTCCAAGATCAACCTCATAAGAAGAAATTTTCCTCTTAGGGTTTTTAAACAACATCATATCGCAAAACATAGCTCTTGTGTCTGTACAATATGTTAGTAAGTCCAAATTGAGGCATAGGAGAGTTTCCACTTTAATGCATACAAACAATGCATCACGCCTCATTCCCATAGGGGTAGGCAGAGACAACATCCTTCCACTTGCCACGATCCTTGCATATCTCCTTCGCTTCTTTCATTCTCATTAAACCTTTCATACAAGTTCGTCGGTTTAGAGTACTCTTGACCTGGCCGTTATTTAAAATGTCCTGGATTTGGTCCAGGAACGTTCGCCTTGGTCTTCCCCTTCCAACTTTCGCATTCACTCTTGACTCATAAATCCTTTTTGTCAGTCTCCTTTGATTAATTCTCTCTCCATGCCCAAACCATCCAAGTATACCTTTCTCAATTTTAGTCACTACATCTTCTTTTATACCACAAGGTTCTCTTATCACACTATTTCTTACTTTGTCACTCAGTTTCAATCCACTCATACTTCTCAACGCTCTCATCTCTACCGCATTTATTTTACTTTCGTGATTCTTCTGCCATACCCAACTTTCACTACCATACATAGGTGTTGGCACCAACATTCCAGCATGCACAGCCAGTTTGGCCCTTTGAGACATTATGTGACTATTTATAAAGGCGTACAGAGAACCATTTACCATATTCCCTGCATTCACTCTCCATTCAATATCATTTTCACATGTTAAATGTTTGGCAAATTTAGATCCCAAGAATAAACATTCTTTCACCTCTTCCACTTGTTCTCCATCTTTCAAAATATTGCCATTCAACATAAATTCGTCTCTTTCATAAAGCATAACTTTCCTTTGGTTTACATTCACTTTCATTTCTTCCCTTTTCAATGCTTCATTCATAATTATTTATAATAGAAATAAATTGTATCACTTTATTTTTAAACTCATATATCGTTAAGTATGAGTTCTGTTGTCAACTAAGTTACATAAGCATCGAATTGATCTTACTTTAATGCCAGATTTCAGAAACGTTCCCTAAAACTTCTCATAGAGGACCCCATAGCTATGGAAACAATTCCCTTATAAAGCTTAGAGAAGGTTTAGTTAGTGAAGTTCTTAAGACATTTAACGGTGAATTTAAAACAGCAATCGGACAATAAAAACTTTATTAAAGGAATTTTTTGCCGTCTGTTCATCAGAGTTCTCTTTATAGCTACTAGCTGTTATGCACTGAGTTTTCGGCTTAATTTATAGTGCATATTTAAATTAAAAATAGTCATAGTTACTCCCCACAACATCAACTATCTTCCAGTGAAAATCGAGACCAAACAACCAGAGCGTCGAGAACAGAGAGTTTTCTTATGTTTCTAATACATTAGTTTATATTAGAAACAGCTGTTCCTTCCATATAAAAGGAACTTTAATTCCTCGTTATAACATAAGCTATCAGCATGTGAAAGTCCCTGCAAAATCGATCCAAATGTTTCTTAGATAAACGGCAACAAACAATATACAAAAATTTGAAAAACGATCGTATCATTTAGAGTATTTACACTTAGCGAAGAGCTATCATTTTGAAACTATAATAAGGGACTACAATTTTATTTGTTTATACAAATAGTACAAACTATTTTCAATCAAAGGTAAATGGAGATCGTTGAACGTTAAATCGATTAACTATATAATACCTTCGGAGCAAACAGTAACAGGTGTATTTAACTGAATGCAATTGTGCGTGCCGGGTTTATTAGTGTAATTGTTGTTTCGGATTCAGGCATTTAACTAATAACAACAAAAGACAAATAGCATAGACTGATTAAACATAAACTATGCATAAGTGAGGCCTATTAATTTCGCTCTAGTGATCTCTTCCTTTAAAAGAGAGACAGTTCTTGGATCAAAGACCACGGTGGTCAGAGTTGGGTAAGCAGGCTAAATACGTCACTGAAAGGTTCTGGTCGGGAGTTGCCTTTTTCTGTTGCCTTTGATGAAGTAAGCCTACGAGAGAAAGAGGGTTGTCACACAGTCAATGATTCCTCTCACCGCTAAAGGAGACCGAGTACCAGGCAGTGTATATATGCGCACCTCCACCTGCCTTGGTGAATTCTCAGTTGGACACATTCCGAAACATCAGAGAGGAATGTGCGAGAACGTCTCATTAATGGATGAAGGTGATACCGCGGGGTCTAAGTGGATATTGCTAGGATCTCCATCACCAAGTCCCACAATCTTAAACCTACAGTCGGAGTGTGTGAGTTCAGAGTATAATCCTTCTTTAGTGAAATGTGCTGTCTGTGAAACGGTTGTCTTTACCGAAGGTGGTCTACCAGATAGCACAGTCGATGATCCGCCAAAGGAATCGGAGTACCAAACGGCGTAGATACGAGCATATTCTCTAACTATTGTGAACTCTTAGCCGGATCCATCTACGATATAAGAGAGGATTCCACTGGGTCCCAGTGGGTTTTGCAAGAAGTCCTCAATCACCAAGTCCCACACTCCCAGCCCTATTGTTAACGTAACTTCGGGCAAATACTAAGAATTTTGTTAACTGAAAAACCAATATCAATTTTGAATTATCCCGAACTGGGACTCGGACCTAGGTCCTCATGACTGGAGCCACAAAGTCTGACCACTAGACCAATGAGGCAGTCTACAGTTGGGATGCGTAAATGCCATCCCCAAGGATATGCAGGTTTCCTCAGGCCCATATATGTCGGCCTGTATTCTACATATAATCTTTATGTTCAAAAGTGTTTTTAAGGTATACGTTTAAGGATTTCTTCGTCAAGGTGAGTATAAAAGATATAGAAATATTTGTTGATATGTAGTGGACACCATCTATTTCTTTTATTTCATCCTTGCTGAAACCGCGACTTCTTCGGCGTGGAATGTTTTTTTGGCAGTGACAATTAGTACTTGACTACAATGTCACCTAATAGTAAGTGATTATATAATCTAAGTTGGAGGAGTGCTAATCTGATACGAGGCAATTTAACTCTTAAATTTTCTACACAGCATCGTACCAGAACAAAAATCTCTTTGATAGGCGACACGTCTTTGCTGGTAGGATAGTAACTAGGCGTGACCGAAGCCACCAGTACAAATCCCTACAAATTAATAACGGGATCCAACCAAAGGCCTCTGTTAGAAAGTAATAAAGTCGCCTAATTATACCATTCGTTTAAATTACTTTATGTATTATTTATTATATATTTTTGTTGTAAAATAAAGAATATATGTATCTATCTAGTTATATTTTATTTAGTAATAGCAATCTCAGCAACTCAAGATATTTTAAGAAGTGGCTTTTATACGATAAGACGCTTGAAGTACTAAACTGTTTATAGATTAATAAGTTGTAAAAGTACACAACATATATTTAGTAAACACAGACAAATGTTATATTTTCGTAAATGTTCTCTTATTAAATTACGTATTCAGTTTAAAATGTATAACGATGGAGTTATTTGTACATTTTTTTCGTAATTTACTTACCTTAACGATTCAATGTTAAAATTCAATTCGCGTTCTCTGGCTTTCTATACGAAAATGATTTATATGAGCTTATCTAGACTAATATTATAAAACTGAAGAGTTTGTTTGCTTGAAGGCTCTAATTTCAGCAACTTCTGGTCTTATTTTTAGCTCGTAGCCTTTCTCGATAAACAATTTATCGAGAAAGGCTTCGAGCTATATATCATCACGTTAAGATCAATAAGACTGATGTACCAATAAAAAAACTATCAAATTAATGTACTATAGAATTGTATATTTTAAAGAGTCTTAATTGATAAAAAGTCTTCAGAAGTATGTATTTATTTCTAAAGGATAACCTACAGTAACCATTTTCATATTTTATATATGAGTCATTTACCAGGCTATTTTATACAATACAGTATTATTTCATATCCAATTAAATACATTACATGCGTTGCAGAATTTATGTAGATTAAAACTGCCTGGAACAGTATTTCATTAAAATGGATATCTAAGAAGATATCCGAGATTTTATAAGCGGAGACACAATGTTCGGCGGGATGTGGTGAAGTTACATGTAACATATATTAACATAGCTTTTTTATAGAATATAGTACTATTTTTTATCCAATTAAATACATTATATACGATGAATAATTAATGTAGATTAAAACTGCCTTTAACAGCATTTCATTAAAATGGATATTTCAGGAGATATCCAAGACTTTATAAGCGCAGGCATAATGGCCGGCGGGCGCGGGGCGTGGTAAAGTTACATATTAAGCAAGCTTTTTTATATAATATATTACCATTTGTTATACAATTAAACACATTACATACATTGTTAATTTCATGTAGATTTAAAATGACCTTGATAGTATTTCATTATAATGAATATTTTAGGAAATATCAGAGACTTTAAAAGCGCAGGCATAGAGGACGTTGGGCGCGGGATGTGGCAAAGTTAATAACACATATTAACCAAGCTTTTTTATACAATACAGTTTTATATGTTATACAGTAAAGTACATTTCTTACGTTGTATAATTTATGTAGATTAAAGCTGCCTTTAACAGTATTTAATGAAAATGGATATTTTAGGAGATATCCGAGATTTTAATAGCGCAGGCATATCGGTCGGCGCTCGCGGGATATGGCAAAGTTACATAAGCATCGCCATACTTTTAAGATTCACATTTAAGTTTACACAGACGCAGTTGCGTGGGTCAACTAGTTATAAATAAATAATAGTAGAATATAGTTTCATAAGGCTAGTTGGTTAATGTAAGTTATTCAGCGCACTAATGAAATTTCGGTTGATAATCATGAATCAGGCAGTTGTGTGAGTCCACGTTGATATTTACGAGTATTCTGGACCTAAGCGTTATATTGACCGTGAATGCTAATGAGTCTGTCAGTCGTTGTGATAAATTATTCAGATTAATGTTCCCGCAATCACTACAAATTACTGTATACAATTTACCACTATAAACTGATATACCTCTGGAATGTTATATTTAAGTTATGATTATGTTTTCAAGTCTTATTCCGTTTCAGTATAAAGTTTCAACAAAGTGTTTATATTTTATCAGTGTCAGACAATAGTTATCTAATATATTCTTGCTAAAAGTTAGAAATATTATTAACAAACCTATATACTGTTTAAAAAAAACCAGATTATTTATTATTTGGGAGACAAACAATTATTATATAAGTTAAAAACTACATTACAACTAAATACACAAAAATCTGTCCATTATGCACTAATTACTAACACATACACATAGCTATAATATATTAGAAGATAATAATAGAGTTATTTTATGTAAAATACAATGTAATTGCCTTTTACAATTAAAAAAAACGGCGGTTATTGGCGGGGATCTCTCGCTCCCCACCGTCATTAGGTGAGCAGCGAGAAAGCATGGTGTGCTACGCTCTCCTTCTGCGGGAATGTCATGACGCGGAAGGAGATGGCGAAACGATTGAGAGAGGCGAACGTGACCATTTCGACCGTTCGCAGGAGAAGGCCGGGAAGGAGGCGAGAGGCCCACGATCGCCGTCTCCCTCCTTAGTGGTGACCTTTGGGTAACGGAAGCGAGGTCCGTTGCCCAACAAAGAGAGGTCCCGCGAGTTTGTTGGTGGCTTGCCAGGTGCTCCAGGCAATCCACCTTCGGAGTAAGTTTTGGTCATTGACCGAGTTGGGCCTAAGCAGGCACATCGCTGGCGGGGTTGAGTCTGTCAGTCGCGTTCTCGTGACCCCGTCTCCGATAGATGTAGGAACAGCGCTGGGTTTTAGCCGGTATGAATCCGGTATACAATGGAACATCCTCCCGAGTATCCCAGGTATCCACGAGGATTTCCCAGTTGATCCATCCCATTTATCTTGATATCGATATAATTACAATTTTCATTATAAATTTCACATGCACGATAAATTAGTGAATTTTTGGCAGTTGGTCAAAGGTGCTGGTTCCAAAAACAATAATTGGAGCCTTACATTGGTGTTCCTGGGACATTTGAAATAAATATTGCTCAAAAGGAATTTAAAGTCACCTAAGTTATGAAGAATTTTGAAAAAAAAAATATTTGGTCTCTGATTTTTCTTCTTAATGAAAAATGAAAAATCATTTATTGTTCTTTATTATAGTATATCATTATTTTCGTTATATACATATATACATTATAGTATAACATTGTTTTCATTACATCTTTTGCATGGAATGTCTGATTTTAATAAAATAGGACAACATTTAATGGGATGAGGATTAATACAGAGTTAAAGTAATATGGTTAGATTATCGTTGGCACTTTTATTAACTTTTAAAATATAAATAAGTAGTTAAAGTGGCATAACTGCAGTAGTTGGACATATGGTATCATGGATTTTTTTTTAGATCTTAATACGTTCAATTATATTGTAGAACCAATGGACCAAGTACTGTTTACAATATCAAACACACATAAAATCTAATAGTCTGTGGAGAATTTAACATAAATATATTGGAATGTAGCTCTTCAAGCATGAAATTATTAAATTTATTCAGTACATACAATTTAACAAATATGTTTATGGAGCCTACAAGAATATCTTCAACTAGTGCTACTTGCATAGACAATATATTTACAGATATAAAACCAACTGTCAAAAAGATAATTTCTAATTTAGATTTTGATCACTGTGGCCAACTCATTCGCTTTCCAACTATAAATAAAACAGTGAAAAAACGTAAAATCGTAGACGTAGACCTGATGAGTTCCTATTTAACTAATAGAACACAAAAGGTCTGTGTTAATGGAAAACTTTCAGAAGGGTCTGTAACGAAACTAGGTGTTCCACAGGGTTCCATATTAGGACCATTTCTGTTCCTCATTTACATTAATGACCTTCCTTATTTTGTCAAGGACGGTCATGAGATAGTTTTGTTTGCTGATGACACTTCTCTAATATTCAAAGTTAATCGACAACAAACAGATTTTGACGAGGTAAACAATTCGCTCAATAAAGTAGTACAATGGTTTGAAGCAAACAACTTATTACTGAACGGGAAAAAAACAAAATGTATTAAATTCACATTACCAAACGTAAAGCAAGTGAGAACCATTGTTAAACTTAATAATGAGGAACTTGATCTGGTAGATAGTACCGTTTTTCTAGGCATTACTTTAGATTGTAAACTACAGTGGGGGCCCCATATAAGAGGTCTATCGAACAGGCTCAGCTCTGCGGCTTACGCGGTTAAAAGAATTCGCCGTCTTACGGACGTTGAAACTGCCAGGCTGGTCTATTTCAGTTATTTTCACAGCATTATGTCATATGGCATTTTACTTTGGGGTAATGCTGCTGATATAGATGCAATATTTGTGCTGCAGAAAAGGGCCGTTCGTGCGATCTACAATATGGGTCCAAGAGAGTCGCTAAGAAACAAATTCAGAGCAGTAAAAATAATGACAGTTCACGGCGTATATATATTAGAAAACTTGTTGTACGTCCATAAAAATATTGACTCTTTTAGGAAGAAAAGTGAATGCACCTCATATAACTTAAGAAATGGAAATAAAATTGCTGTAAATTCTAGTAGGCTACATAAAATTGACAAGTCATTCAAGGGTAACTGTATACGGTTCTATAACAAACTCCCAGAAGAAGTTACAAAAATGTCTCTTAATAAATTTAAATCTTTTATTAAAAGAAAACTAATTGAGAAATCATTCTATAATTTGAAAGAATACTTAGAAGACAAAAAAGCGTGGGAGTGAATGAATTGCTCTATATATATATAGATATAGAATATTTTTAAATTAAATATTGTAATGATGATAAAAAAAAAAAAAAAAAAACGTACACCCGACTGAGTTTGTTGTGGGCTCTTCTCAGATCAGGGCGCGAAGGAACTCTCGTAACTTTAGATTGTAAGTCGTTCTTTTATGTTATCATCAGTCATTCATTTAAATAATAAATAGGAAAAATAACGATATTTGACGATTCAAAAGTGCTGTAATAGGCCTACTTGAATAAAGATATTTTGACTTTGACTTTGAACATATTTTTGTTCTATCTTCAATGTTTTTTGGGACGAAATTTTTCACACCTTGTGTTTTATTAACGAATTTTTAATAGGGATCCCTATTTTTTTTGAGAAAGTATTATAGCCACTGTTACTCAGTGAAAATGCAGCTTTTTAATGGTGAATAAATTTTTGAAATCGGTCCAGTATTTATTGTGTGAAAACATTTCAAACATACATACAAACATACAAAAACACAAATGTTTCCTCTTTATAATATTAGTTTAGATAAGCATTAATCAACATTCTAAAAGTTATTTAATAACGTCATAAGTTCGTTAGTAAATAATCTACCAAGGCTTAGGAAAATCCGTTTAGTTTAAGTAAGAGTTTGTTTTATAAAACGTATTTATATAATTTTGCCTGCCTCATTGGTCTAGTGGTTAGCATGTTCGACTACAGACATGAGGTCCTGGGTTCGAGTCCCGGGTCGGGCCAATTCAAAAATCAATATTGAGTTTTCTATTAAGATTTTCTCAATATTTGCCCGAAGTTGGGAAGTTGGCGGTGTGATCCACCCCCGTGCCTCGGAGAGCACGTTAAGCCGTCGGTCCTGCGCCTGATCTCTCTCCGGTCGTGTCGGATTCCCGTCACATCGGACTATGAGAGTGAAGGAATAGAGAGTGCACTTGTGTACTATGCCTGCCAATCCGCAGTGGAGCAGCGTGGTAGGTCTATGCTCTAACCCTCGCTCCTAGGAGTGAGGAGGCCTGTACCCAGCAGTGGGACGTTAATGGGCTGCTACTTACTTTTTACTATATAATTTTGATCGTTAGTAAAATATCTATAAAGCATGTTGAATGGTTGTTAAATTAAATATCTAGTAATGTATGCCTTTTGATTGTAACATAATATAGCAGCTATTGAATGTGCTAATTTACTTATTACACTGCAAAGCCTTCAATTCCGTTACCCTTGTTAACTTAAACGAGTTGACTTTCATTAAAAAGCGGAAGATAAGGGTCTGTTTTAAATGTACAACGGGGCGAAATAATTTGGTAGCATTTTTTTTAAAGAAAGCAAAAAAAAAAGAAAGTGCCCTCGCCCATAATTCAAGCTGTAAATCTACTGATTTACTGGATGGAGGTAACGAAGAGAAATTCTTAATTACGAGCCTTAAAACACCGTTTAAGAAACACGCGAAATTTAATTTCTGCTTTTATAGTATTTTTAGTAACAGCGTTTCTTTAATTTTTGTTGAATACAATTTTTGTTTGCATTTCAATTGGAGGCTTTGAGTCAATGTTTCATGAATTAATTCGAGGTTTTAAATTTAAAACAATTTTGAATTCACTTTTGTACTGTCAAATATTATTTTGAACGACGTACGATTGGGAGAGAGTGAGAACACTTTATTGTACACCACTGGCAATTCATATAAAAAAAGAAAAATAAAAAAGAAGTTCATTACAATATAGATCTATATGATTATGCAATAGTAAAAACGATTAATGTTATAATCTAAAGTTACTTCTGCCAAATGTAGGAGGGCCAGGCGTGAGTTGTCGTAAGCTCTACTCGGGCGTGATACGCTCAATAGCTCTCTACGGAGCTCCCATATGGGCACATACTCTCACCCCATGCCCCAGAACATTGCTGCGCCAAGCACAGAGGCTCATGGCGGTGCAATCTCCGGGGAGGCTGCTTGCGCTTTAGCTGGTACGTCGCCCTGTGACTTGGACGCAGAGGTGCTCGCAGATGTGCATGATAGAAGGATGGAAGCACGGCTTCGAGACGAATCTCCGCCACATTTTGCGGAGGAAAGAGGGTGGCAAAGGGTGGTCCAAGCCACTCTGATAGTCAAATGGAGGGAGCGGTTCTGTCAGCCGAAAGCGGACCAGGAAACCGTATCGCCACGTATTAGAAGAGTGGTTAAACAGAGCACATAGCGCAGTGACCTTCCACCTCGTTGTGTCGGGCCACGGTTGGTTTGGCAAGTACCTGTGTGGAGTGGCTAGGTGTGAGCCTACCGAGGTGTGCCACGAGTGTGGCTGCACCGTTGACACGGCCCAATACACGCTTGAGGCGTGCCCATCATGGGCTGCTTAGCGTGCTGCGCTCGTGGCAGTTATCTCTCGCTCCCCACCGTCATTGGAATGATGATGGGCAGCTAGAGACCATGGTGTGCTACGCTCTCCTTCGGTGGGGATGTTATGACGCAGAAGAAGATGACGAAACGGTTATGGAAGGTGGACGTGACCACTTCGACCGTTCGCAGGAGAAGGCTGGGAAGGAGGCGAGAGACCCACGATCGCCGTCTGCCTCCTTAGTGGTGACCTTTTGTAACGGATGCGCGGTTCGTTGCCCAACAAAGATAGGTCCTGCGTAGTGGTTGGTGGCTTGCCAGGTGCTCCAGGAAAACCACCTTCGGAGTAAGTTTTTGGTCATTGACCGAGTTTTGGCTAAACGGGCACATCGCTGGCGGGGTTGCGAATGTCTGTCAGCTGGGTTTTAGCCGGTATGAGTTCGGCATAATCTGGAACATCCTCCCGAGTATCCACGATTTCCCAGCGTTAAAAAAAGGTTCCTTGATGCACTGTTCTGAGAAGAACCTACAATAAACTCAATCGGTTATCCATGTCTCCTTCTTTTCTCTGAGCCATTACAAAATAATTTTCAATTTACTCAATTCAACGTTTTAAACTAAACGTGTAATATTATAGTTATATATTTTTTTTTTATGAGAGAACTGACTTTCTATGCAATATTTAGTTTACATATTAGTCCTTCCATATAATCTTTATATATAAAAAACAATTAATATCTCGCTAAAACTCGCGATCTTTTGGATTGATTTGGCTAATTTTAGTTACGAATAATTTGTGGATATCCATTGAAAGTTAAAAAGGTGAATAAATGTTAATAAAATAATTGGAATATTGTAAAAATAACAATTTCTTTTACCCTTAGAAATTATTCCTACCTGTTAAACATTTGATGTTCGCCCCGTCGTTGAATGAATTAAATTTATAAGACTTTCAGCAATTAAATTGAATTTAAAAGAATACTTTAAATTAATATTTTTCATTTATTTTGACATTAACAGCCAACAATTTCTGATCGCGACTATATTTAACGGAGTTTAACGGGAATCTGAGCGAAAAGTACATATAAAGCTGATGAGTTTGTTTGCTTGAACGAGTAACGAGTAAATCTCAGGAACAACTGGTCCGATTTCAATAATTCTTTCAGTATTAGGTAGTCCATTTATCTAGGAAGGCTATTAATCATCACGCGACTAAAAGGAGCGGAACACCAATGAAAAATATTTCAAAATCGGAAGTTTTTTTTCCTTTCAAAGCTTGTGTTGTATAGGCTTTAAAAACGTTTAAACTTTCGCAAAAACATGTATGACAGAATTGTTTACCGTTAAAAGCTCTGAAAAAACCCACAACAACATATTTCTGTGTTTTAAGAATGGCTTGCTATAATCTTTTTTTTGGAAGCAGAGGAAAGATGGTGTTAGGTTAGTAGAGTAAATAGAGAGATTGAGCTCAAAAGGAACAACACACAAGCAGATTTTGAATATATACAGTAAAAATGTCTGCCAACCCGCAGAGGAGCAGCGTGGTGGGTCTTTCTCCTATGATTGATTACTAGATCTGAGTGCCCAGAAGTGGGATAACAAAGAGCTGGAATTTTATCATTTAATCCAAAAAAATTAAAAGTGCACGCGACAGGTGTGAAAATTCTTTGGCAAACTAATTTTAAGTCTTGTTTATATTTATGAAATGTAAAACTTTAGATTTCCGAGATTAAGAGGGAGGGAAAAAGGAAGATATGTTAGGAGTTTAATTGTCATTAAAATATTAAGTGTCGAAAATTAATATAAATAATTTATTAAAATCTCAAACGACGAATTGTAATTCAAAAAGCTACGTGTCAATATTAGAAATTATTATGAAAATTTTGTTTTCGAATTTAAAATTAAAATAGAGAATTTATGCTATATTTTTATTATATGATAAATAGTGTATTAAATTAAAATCCCACATTCTATTTGCAAGTATTAGTCTAGGAATTAACATAAATACGCTGCACATCTTCGTGACGCTAATCACGCGTTTCCTCTATAAAAATTTTACCCTTATACGCCCATAGAAGTTTTTTTTTATAGCCTTGGCAGGCAAACGAGCTAGCGGGTCACCTGATGTTAAGTGATTACCGCTGCCCATGGACACCTGCAGCACCAAAGGAACCACCGATGCGTTGCCGACCTAATAAATGGGAGTTTCACTTCAATAACTCGTATATCTAATTTCTGAAAATGATAACGTAATTCGTGGATCAGATTAAACTTGTACGGGATTTATCTCGGATATAATTTATGTTACTCGATTTAAATCCATAGCGTGCGGAACCTATTAGAACTTGTGCCAGAGTATTGTACCCCTAAATCCACTGTATTTATGTATGCCTAAATACAGAACTATAGGGTAATATGTTGTTTAAGGCTCTAACAAGAAGCTTATGGTGTAAAAGATGTAGAGACTAAAATTGTGAAAGGTATGCTTAGATGGTTTGGGCACGAGATAATGAAAGGAGGCTGACTAAAAGGATTTATGAGTCAAGAACGAATGGGAAAGTTATAAGGAAGACCAAGGCGAACGGCACTGGACCAAATCCAGGACATCTTAAACAAGGGCCAGGTCAAGAGTACTCTAAACCGATGAACTCGTATGAAAGGTTTAATGAGAATGAAAAATGCGAAGGAGATTTTCAAGGATCATGGCATGTTGAAGGAGGTGGTCTCTGCCTACCCCTATGGGAATAAGGAGTCATGCTATGTATGTATTTTTTTATAAGAAATAGGTAAATATTATGAATTACTTGTTTTTCTTTTCATTTATCAACTCTTTATAAATCTATTATCTGGCTGTGACGATTTAAATAGAATTTGATACACAGATAGTCTAAAACTTGAGAAAGGGGATTAATAAAATACTTTTTAATTAAAAAAAAAGGTGGTTAGGGATGGAAGTCGGTCTCATTTTCATAGTATTCTGTATTTTCTATATAAATAAATAAAACATCCAAAGTTTGAAAAAGTTTTACCCTCAAGGGTGTGAAATCCTTACTAATATAATAAATGCGAAAGTAACTCTCACTCCATAACTACGGTACTGATTTAAATTATGTTTTGTACACAAAATGGTAACAATGTGTAATATTTTGCTTCTGTGTGCAACTGGAATCAAGTCCAAACATTTTCGTCGCTTATATAATCTTCAACATTATATGCCCTTTGTAAAAGGATGTTTTTGAAATACTTCCTAAATTTATTTATATATGTACGCATGTATATATATAAAAGAGATATTCATATCACGATATCTCTGGAATTATAAGGCCAAATTTGCTAGGAATATTCGTTTTGCCGAGTAGAGGTCAGCTAAGAACGGATTTTATGAAATAACATCCGTAAGGGGGGTGTGGGTGGTTACACAGCAAATAGCTCATTGGAGTATTTATGCGTATATTTCTTATTTGTAAATCAAATTGCCTAAATCAATGTAAATGCTACCAAAAAACATTTCACGTAGACAAAGTCGCGGGTTCAGCTAGTATATATGTCGGAGGGCAGGTTTCTGTAGAACGCTGGCGCCATCTGTCTATCGGCAGTCGGGCAGAGTCAATAAGTGGCAGTCCGGCGTTCGTCTCCCGGCAATTCTCGGGTGAAGGCCCGCCAGTGCGGTCGACTTTTGAAACTGTCGCGTTCCTACCTATTATTACTAATGAGTTTGTATAAATTGATATCGAGCACATTGAGTGATTGAACATTATAATCCGAGTCAATTAACAAAGTGTTTGATTACACCAACATTACCCACGAACACCCACAGTATAAGAAATTAATAACGATGTCGGCGGAGAACCCTACGCCCCTGTGCTTTATGCTTCTCCGTTCTTTCTTATTCTCCGACATAAATATGTCGGAGTGCAATAGTCTGTGGAAAGCTGGTGTCACTGTCATCGGCGTGGGGCAGAGTCAATAGTGACAATCCGGCACGCGTCTCCTCTGTTCTCGGGTGACGGTCCCCCAGAGCGGTCAACTATTGAAACTGTCGCGTTCCTAGCTATTGTTATTAATAAGTTTGTGTAAATTGATATCGGGATCATTAAGTGATTGAACATTATAATCCGAGTTACTTAATAAAGTGTTTGATTGCACAAACATTACCTGCCAACGCCCACACTATAGAAATTATGGGTGCCATTAATGCCGATGTCGGCGAAGAAACCTATGCCCTATGGCCTTATGGTATATATATTGTAATGATAATGAGAAAACGACGTACACCCGACTGAGTTTGTTGTGAGCTCTTCAGTCTGATTATTCGGATATAAAATGTTATTCAATATATATTGCGACGGTGATGTGAGAATTTAAAATATTTCGTGCATTATCCTTTAAAATACACTTTCTAACTTTACTTTAACAAGACTTTTTCCGCGCCCAGTCTTTAAATCAACGCTTTTTTTCCTGAAAGCTCTTATTAGATTTGATGTCAATCTCCTACTGAATCTAGTTAGCGACTGTCGCCGTTTGTGGAGTGCTTAGAGATATTTTCATGATTTTCTCGAACCATTAATACTTAGAATTAAACGATTCCTTTATATAATAAATATTTTCTTATACTCCCTTGCCATATCTCAATTATTTGGCCCTCTTCGTTTGTAGGCGCCAAGAGCTCCTATCTTGGGTTTTCTGTAGCGGTATATTATCCCGGTCCAGATCTCTGGACACGGTTGTCCACCACGTGGCAGGTCTTCCTCTTCCCCTCTTCTTGTCTGGAAGCAACAGAGCTAGCATAACCACGTGGTCGTCTCTGCACCTCATTACATGGCCAAACCATCTCAAGTCATTTTTTCAGTCATTCTGTGACCGGAGTGATTTTATAGGACCTCCTTACATAATCATTGCGCACTTTATCCAGATGTGTACCTCCAGCTGACATACGGAGAACTTTCATTTAGTTAACGTGTAATTTGTGCTCATGATTTTTCTTGACAGCCTAGCATTCTGAGCCATAAAGCAACGTCGGTCTTATTGCCATTTTTATATACTTTTTAACCGACTTCAAAAAAGGGAGGAGGTTATCAATTCGTCTGTATTTTTTTTATGTTTGTTACCTCATATCTCCCGACTGGGTGGACCGAACTTGATGATTTTTTTTAAATGAAAGGTAGTGCTCGTCATAGGGTCCCATTGTTTTTTAAATCCAGTTCTGATGATGGAATCCATGAGAAAACCGGATAAGTCTTAAATTTGTATTAAGCATGAGCGCGACAAATGGACGGATAACTCAAGATCACGCCGATTTCGATGATTCTTTTTTTATTAGAAATTACATACTTCAAGGGTTGTTTTGTGATAGTTTGGTTAGGTTCTGATGATGGACTCCAGATATTTGAGTTGCCTGCCGTAACTTCGGTATGGCCAAGTGCTAGTCGTAGTTAAATATGAAGATCTATGGATCTCCTCAACGGCTTACAGTAAGGGTGCGGTTTATGGTAAGAAAGAAGTAAATATAAGTATCTGTAATCAAATAGCTATGAGCTTACGTTTGTTGCTGCATTGCAACACGTTTACTTCAGATTCACTAAAAATAAAAAAATAAATAAAAATTTATAGTAATATATAATATATATAATAGCAACGATTTATTGCTAATGCTGTGGAGAAACCATTAAGAGTAAATCTCTACTACTAATCTCTACCAGATTATTGCGCCCCTATTTTGGCCTGAATCATCATTTACCACCAGGTTAGACGACAGCCAAGATTTAATCTGTCAACACAAAAAACCAGATGATTCCATTAAATATTTAATACCACATTACATCGTAGGAAGTGTATTTCGTGAATTCGGTTTAAGTATGTAATTAATTAAATGTATGTAAGTTGGACATATCAGAGGATTTCTCTTTTGATACACTCATATTTTGGCACGAATCATATTACATGGCATAAATTTAAATAGTATATTAAATATATTCCGATAAACAATATTATTTTCCTTCTTTGTACCTTTTAACACGCATCATTTGTATTTTGTTAGCCAATGTAAACAACATGAAAAGAGTGAGGTTTCAAAACAGCGAACTCTATTATGTAGCTTTGAAATGCAAATGATGTTTGATGGACCATCACAAAGCCCCTTGTTTTGTTGTTTTACATAAAAATAATGATGAAAATACGGGAAATTTTTGTAAAGGAATTTATAAATGTACAATATTTAGATTTTTTTATTAAATCATCACAACTTTATTTAGACTACAGCTGCAACTTCGTCAGCGTTACTTAAGGGAAAGATAATAAATTCTTTCATCATAAAAAAATTGTAGCTGGTTAACTATAATAGAAACATAGATAGTTAGTACTTTATTAAACACCACAAAAAAATAATAATAATACAATGACTCAAAACATACATAGCATCACGCCTCATTCTCTTACCGGTAGGCAGAGATCACGTCTTTCCACTTGCAACGATCTCTGCATATCTCATTCCCTTTTTTCATTCTTAATAAACATTTCATACAAGTTCGTTGGTTTAGAGTACTCTTGACCCTGTCCTTATTTAAAATGTCCTGGATTTGGTCCAGGAACGATCGCTTGTTCTTCCCCTTTTGACTTTTCCATTCACTCTCGACTCATAAAACCTTTTGAAGGCGTGTAGACCATATTGCTTACGTTCACCCTCTTCTTTCAATATCACTTTCACATGTTCCATCTTTTGTAAATTAAGATTCTTACACATCTTCCACTTGTTCCCCGTCTATTAAAATATTGCAATTAATTAATAATTAAATATAGTTAATAAATATATGCTGCAATCCCGACTTTTTTAAAAGAAAGTA
Organism: Elymnias hypermnestra; assembly: GCA_015832385.1. Taxonomy (NCBI): domain Eukaryota; kingdom Metazoa; phylum Arthropoda; class Insecta; order Lepidoptera; family Nymphalidae; genus Elymnias; species Elymnias hypermnestra. Next base: position 3,052,904 of record JACTOM010000931.1, on the reverse strand, counting down.
TTCCTTCAGTCATGATTTTTACGTACCCTCATGGTTTTTTTTTTATAATCATAATAAAAAAACCCGCCAATACTAAAAAATGTTTATTCTGCTATTGTTATTACTACCTCATTGGTCTAGTGGTTAGCATGTTCGACTACAGCCATGAGGTCCTGGGTTCGAGTTCCAATTCAAAAATCAATATTGAGTGTTCTATTAAGATTTTCTCAATATTTGCCCGAAGTTGGGAAGTTGGCGGTGTGATCCACCCCCGTGCCTCGGAGAGCACGTTAAGCTGTCAGTCCTGCGCCTGATCTCTCTCCGGTCGTGTCTCGTCACATCGGACTATGAGAATGAAAGAATAGAGAGTGCACTTGTGAACTATGCTTGCCAATCCACAGTGGAGCAGCGTGATGGGTCTATGGTCTAAAAAACCCCTCGGAGTGAGGAGGCCTGTGCCCATCAGTGGGACCTTAAAGGGCTGCTACTTACTTTACTATATACTATTGTTTTATTACAAATAATAAAATTGCATTAAAATCTACTACTAAGGTTTGTATTTCTTGGTGTTATTGTTTGATGCAATAACATGTATAGATTTATAGATGTCTCAATCCTATGATTAATTATTAAGGTTACTTCGATCATTACCGACAATCAAATAGGCTTTAGTCGAATGCCAATAATTTATAAATATTTTTAAATTTCATTGATTGATTTTGTTGGAGTTCATTCTGTGTCTTTAGGTACGTTTGAGAACAGTTTAAATATATAAATTGATCTGATAAATTACTAATTTACCCATATTTCCACTAGATCATGAGCTATGCAGGTGAAACCGCCGGAACATTTGGTATATATCTATATATATGTATAAGAGACATCCAGGTATTTATTGACTCATCACGATATCTCAGAAACCATAAGGCTTTGAGACTTCAAATTTGGTAGGAATATTCCCTTTGCCGAGTTAGCTGAGAATGGGTGTTAATTAAACTCAAATTATCACGTTTAAAAAAAAACTTCACACCTCACATTTACAAACTATATATTTTTTGGTAAACTTTGTAAAACTTGGTCACAATTTTTTTTGACATAATCTAACAAGAGCTAAACTTCAGGAAATTAATTGTTTCTTATCTGTAATACAATTTGCCTAAATTAATGAAAATACTAACAAAAAAACATTCCACGCAGACAAAGTCGCGGGTTCAGCTAGTATATATATAAATGAGTCCCTATTTAATTAATGCCACAGCATCACGTGTGAAAGGTTTTACCAATTTCGCTAATTCTTTTCTTGTTGTGTTTGTTATAGTTAGGCTCTCATAAATGAAAGAATTAAAAAAGTTGAGTGGAATATCGAAAAGTTAAATAAAAACTTAACCATCATAGTAACTTTTGAAATATAACCTTCTCAGTAAATATAACCTTTTTTCTTCTTCTATTTCCTTTTTAAATGGCTATCATGTGTGACTTTTGAGCACACACCACTTCGCCGGTGTCGCGTAAATTGGAGAAGGCACGAAGGAGGTTGTACGGTTTAGGAGATCATAAAACAGAATTTTGATTATCTACAAATAATTGAGATCTTATTGTTAATAACCGCCACCCCGAAATATACAAAATAAAGTGTTAGACATAACAGAAACAAATTAAACAAATATTTTTAATGTAACTTTATGGCATTTGATATAATTGTTAGAGATTAACAGAAGAGTATATATGTACTAGTGTGTATTTATTGAATGTATTTTTACGCATAATAAAAAATGTATTAGAATTCCGCACTTCTCCTCTGTATAAACTATGATTGTGAGCAATTTCATATCTCTTTATTTTAGTAAAAAAGGCTACAAAGTTTTTGCTCCATGTATTAATATATAGATTACAAAATATATAAATCGCTGTGTAAGTGGCTAAGTGTTTGTGGCATGTCGCCTGTTCATTATCGGAATCCCAACAAAAACTTGAACAAAGAATATTGTAATGACATTAGAATAAAATCTATGATTTCGGTCTAACGGTTAGCATGTTCGCCACAGACATGAAGTCCTGGGTTCGAGTCCAGGGTCGGACCAATTCAAAAATGGCTTCAAACTTTTCATTAAGCTTTTTTCAATATTTTCTCGATGTTGGGATATATGCGGTGCGATCCACCCCTATGCTTTGGAGAGCACGTTAAGCCGTCGGTCCTGTGTCTGATCTCTTGGATGGTGAGAGATTTCCGTCACAACGGGACTATGAGAGCGAAGGAATAAAGAGTACACTACTGTACTATTCCTGCTAACCAGCATTGGAGCAGCGTGATAAGTCTCTATGCTTTAAAAACCTCTCTTCAATCAGTGAGAAGGCCTGTGCCTATTAACATTGGGACATTAAAGGCCTGCCACTTACCTTATTCATAGTTAAGACGGAACATATTATGTCGAGTGAGCTAGAACGGAATAGAAAGCAAAACCTTTCTCCATTATCCATTTTATTTATTATTTTGAGAGTTTCACAGGAATATAAGCAACTTTCATTCCCGAAAACTTTTCAGGGACATTTGGGTAAACAGGTGCCGGAAGTATGTCCTAATTTCGTATGGAAACCTTCACGACGCCCTTTATGAACATTGTTCTCATAAGCCGAGCCTTAATTTTTACAACGTATGCTACAAAAAATAAACATTTACAACAATATTACCCACAGGTATTTTTGTAAACTTATTGAAGCTCTTTTTGTGATGAGAACCTTTTACTACTGTTTTTTTATTGTGCAATGTCTTCACTTTGATCTCACCTGCTCGTTATTGACGAGACAGTACAAGAACTTAGTTATATTGGAAGGTAATGAAACTATCCACTGAACTCTTTGAGATAACACGTAAATTGTATTCACGATTTTTATACTATTATATAACTTGTTGGTTAGCGGTAATACAGTCTATGATAGTAACACGCTATAGTAAGACAGATACATTTCACTCACTCACTCACTCACAATCGATGAACGTACTCGTACACTGCTGAACATAGGTCTCACCTAATGATGCCTACTGTGCCCGATCTTGTGTCGCCTGGCTCCAGCGGCTACCGGCGACCCTCCTGATGTCTTCGGTCTACCTTGTGGGGGGTCTGCCTACACTGCGCCTTCCGGTGCGGGTTCGCCATTGCAGCACCTTCGAACCCCAACGTCCATCGGTTCGTCGGACTATGTGCCCCGCCCATTGCCACTTCAGCTTTGTGCTTCGTTAGGGCTATGTCGGTGACTTTGGTTCTTCTACGGATCCCCTCATTTCTGATTTGGTCGCGTAGCTAAACTTCAAGCATAGCCCTCTCCATCGCACGCTGTGTGACTTTGAGCCATGAAGGCTGAGGCTTGAGGCTATGAGGCCACGAATGAGGCCCATAGTCAGCGTCCACGTTTCCGATCCGTAGGTGATCACTGGCAACACGCACTGTTCGAAGACTTTGGTCTTCTGACACTGAGAGATATTGAAGGAAAAGATCTTACATAGCTTTCAGAACGATGCCCAACGGAATTGGATCCGGCGGTTGACTTTCTCAAGATCTACCATAAAATATTATCAATATTGCAGTAACACTTCAATTTTATGTACGACTTTGATTTTTTTATTGCTTACACATTTCACTGTGGACTCACCTGTTCGTAAGTGATGATACAGTCTAAAAAGGACTTAATATTTGAGGGCAAATCACCTATTTACTTTATTTTTTGCAATAACGCTTAAATTACTTACATATTATTATTGCATACACTCTTGACTGTTCTAATTTAATATTTAGACATAGGACATACGTACATAATTCATGAAACGAACTAAATAAAAGTATGTGAGGCATATATATTACATAAAGCATTACAACTACATTAAAAACTATCAGCACCATTAAAACATAATAAATTGTAATAAATCTTATGGACTATATCTTCTAATATATAAAAATGAATTACTGTTCGTAAGTCTCGCTAAAACACAAGAACGGCTGCACTGATTTGGCTATTTTTGAATTACATAAGGTAAGTAGCAGCCCATTAACGTCCCACTGCTGGGCACAGGCCTCCTCACTCATATGAGAGAGGGTTTTTAGAGCATAGACCCACCACGCTGCTCCACTGCGGATTGGCAGGCTTGAATGTATGAATTATTAAATCAAAGTCATAATATTCTTTATCCAAGTACGCTCAAAAAGCACTTTTGAATCTTCAATAGTCTGTCCGTTAGTAATAAATCTACAACCGGTTCGTAAAGTTGATTTCGCTGTAAAGAAATCGGCTAGAAACGCAACGGTTACTCCTTTAATCATAGTTTTTGTACGTTACAATGTGTTTAGCTTTCATGTGGAACCGGAATCAAATTAAATAATCTTCAATATTATAATACGCTTTTTGTAATAGGACGTTTTTAACATATTATTAAAAACTATGTGGAGGCAAACACAACAGTGAATCGGGTATCTTATAAAAATGCGTATGCTCCACCCGACAATTGATTTCTGAACCTTCTCCACTCTAACATATGGCATTACAAGTTTGTTTTTATTTCTTGTATTCAAATTGCGTGTTTCGTTCCTTTTGCTGATAAATGAATATTATCGAGGATATATGAAACGTTATTCAATATATATTGTGACGGTATTGTGAGAATTGATATTTCTTTGAATTTTTCTCTTGAGGAAACGCCAGATCCTGATTGATATTGTAAGTAGTAAGTAGCAGCCCATTAACGTCCCACTGCTGGGCACAGGCCTCATCACTCCGAGGAGCGAGGGTTTTTAGAGCATAGACCCACCACGCTGCTCAAGTGCGGATTGGCAAGCATAGTACACAAGTGCACTCTTTATTCCTTCACTCTCATAGTCCGATGTGACGGCAATCCGACACGACTTGAGAGAGATCAGGCGCTGGACCGACGGCTTAACGTGCTCTCCGAGGCACGGGGGTGGATTACCCCGCCATCTTCCCAACTTCGGGCAAATATTGAGAAAATCTTAATAGAAAACTCAATATTGATTTTTGAATTGGCCTGACCTGGGACTCGAACCCAGTACCTCATGTCTGTAGTCGAAAATACTAACCACTAGACCAATGAGGCAGTCCTAGACCAATGAGGCAGTCGCAGCGGTGATTGATATTGTACGTATGTAATTGATATACTGTTAATTAANGTATGTAATTGATATACTATTAATTAAAAAAAAAAAACAAAATCAATTTCGCTTTCCCTTAGAAACCGGATCAAACATTTGGTGTTCGTCGTTTCGTTTAGAAATTTAAAAGTCGTTCAGAAATGAAATTATATTTAAAAGTTATGTTTTTTGTTTTGAATGTCAAACGTTTGATGTTCGTCCCATCACTCATAAATCAAATTGAAGTAAAAAAAATCCTTTTGTTTTTTTACTCATTCGGTTCTGACTTTTGACATTGATAGCTAATTTCTGATCGCAACTATAATATTTGACGGAGTTTTGGCGGGAATATGACCATAAAGGTCGCGGCTTTTTGATTACGAATTCTTGTTGTTTATGACCACATTTCTAAAGTTAAAACATTCTGCAATTATCATTTCGCTTTTTTTGTTCATTGATTCTGAGGCAGTACGGAGTTGGACGGGTCAATTAGTTAGAAATAAGTAAAATTTAACATCACATTAAAGTTTGACAGATTTAAAAGAAAGTATGCATGAATTAAGAATGGATGAATTACTCATCAAATGTTTACTTTATGCTGATGATCGAGCAATACTTGCGTCATCCGCTAATGCACTACAGGAGATGCTAAATATTATGAAGCTTTGAAAGGGAAAGAAATGAAAGTGAATGTAAACAAAATGAAAGTTATGCTTTTTGAAAGAGATGAATCTATGATGAATGGCAATATTTTGATTGATAGGGAACAAGTGGAAGAGGTGAAAGAATTTGTATACTTGGGATCTAAATTTACAAAAGATAGACCATGTGAAAGTGATATTGAAAGGAGAGTGAAAGCAGAGAATATGGTAAATGGTGCCCTGCGCGGCTTTAAGAGTAGCCAGATGGTGTCTCAAAGGGCCAGTCTGGCTGTGCATGCAGGAGTGTTGGTACCAACACTTATGTATGGTAGTGAGAGTTGGGTATGGTAAAAGAATCACAAAAGTAAAATAAATACGGTAGAGATGAGAGCGTTGAGAAGTATGAATGGATTAAAAGTGAGTGACAGAGTAAGAAATAGTGTGATAAGAGAATGCTGTGGTTTAAAAGAAGATGTAGTGACTAAAATTGAGAAAGGTATGCTTAGATGGTTTGGGCATGTAGAAAGAATGAATGAAAGGAGACTGACAAAAAGGATTTATGAGTCAAGAGTGAATGCGAAAGTTGGAAGGGGAATGCCAAGGCTAACGTTCCTGGATCAAATCCAGGACTTTTTAAATAAGGGCCAATTCAAGTGTACTTTAAACCGACGAACTTGTATGAAAGGCTTAATGAGAATGAAAGAAGCGAAGGAAATATGCAAGGATCGTGGCAAGTGGAACGATGTTGTCTCTGCCCCCTATGGGAATGAGGCGTGATGCTATGTATGTATGTACATTTAAGTTAAATTTTATTTTATACCTTTTTACAGTTTATTGAATCTTTTTTATTCAATAAATGTGCATGAGGCCAATGTATTTTAAATATTGTTTCTCATTTTAATTAAACTTATACTTTTTTCGGCCAAAACTGTAAATTACTATCAACCATAGATATCACGTCCGCGCATAATATTGGAAATTCCGTATATTTTTATGGCCTTCTTTACCTCATGGATTTTCAAACGATGGATGGATTTTCGTTGTAATATTAACTTTATATCTCATACAATAAAGTTCAATATCATTTCTTTCGTAACATGTAAATGGTTAGAAATGAAATAAACAAAGGCCTGGTGGATTTTTTTTATGCTACAAGGAGTAAGCTTTGCTCGAGGACGTGTTGAAAGTCTATGACTTTTTTGTTTCATTGCAAAATGCTTTTTTTTCCATTTTAATATAGTTTTGTTTCACTCACTTCAGCGTTAAGTTAGTAACGTTGACCTTTTGTTACGTTTATAATTTCATTTTTTTTAATTACGCAGTTCTTACAGATTTTTTTAAATAAAAAATATCAAAAAAATTGTTTAGTGCATTTATTTTTAGTTAAGTTATAGTCATGGATATCGTATGTTAATAAAATGTTATGTTTGAGTAAAATGAAAGTACTTTGGATTAGATGTCGCTCAATTGTTGCTGCTACCTGTTTATTTTTAGAATAAAAACAAACTGTTCACTGAAACAGTAAGTGTCACACTATTTTCAGTTATTTTCTAAATTAACCAAAACAAACAAAATACTTCGTATAAAGGCGAAGGTCAACAGTCTTAGAAGTTCAAAAATTGGGAATAATAATAGGTTGAGTCATAAATAACTTCCGCCTAAGTAGTATCCACCTTTTATTGTTGTTTGTTTACAATGGACTGTCAGTCCCAGTCCCAGAGTCTTTAGACGGCTTTTTGCCAGCGCACACGTTTTTGGCAAGACGAGCCAAGAGCAGATCGTCCTTCTGACTTTGGTGACGTCATTTTGAAGTCAGTTTTAGAAGAAAATCCACATCAGTCCACTAGAGACTGACTGCCCCATTGGTCTAGTGGTTAGCATGTTCGACTACAGACATGAGGTCCTGGGTTCGAGTCCCGGGTCGGGCCAATTCAAAAATCAATATTGAGTTTTCTATTAAGATTTTCTCAATATTTGCCCGAAGTTGGGAAGTTGGCGGTGTGATCCACCCCCGTGCCTCGGAGAGCACGTTAAGCCGTCGGTCCTGCGCCTGATCTCTCTCCGGTCGTGTCGGATTCCCGTCACATCGGACTATGAGAGTGAAGGAATAGAGAGTGCACTTGTGTACTATGCCTGCCAATCCGCAGTGGAGCAGCGTGGTGGGTCTATGCTCTAAAAACCTTCTCTCACATGAGCGAGAAGGCCTGTGCCCAGCACTGGGACGTTAATGGGCTGCTACTTACCTTTTTTCTACCTTACCACTAGAGACTTAGCAAAGAGGCTCAATACATCCCAATCAACTGTCTGCTGCCACTTGGAAAAATTGGGGAAGGTCAGCTAATTGGGAATATGGGTACCACATTATTTGAGAGACTGTAACAAGGCGGATAGGATGTCGATTGCCACTAGTCTCCTCTCACGAGAAAATAATGAACCTTTTTTGAAAAAGGTGATTACTGGTGATGAAAAATGGATAACATATGAGAACACCATCCGTAGAAAACAGTGGCTCGATAAAGATCAGCCTCCTCTACCGGAAGCTAAAGCAAACATCCACGGCAAGAAAAATTTGTAATGTGTATGGTGAGATCGCTAAGGGATCATTCACCATAAGCTGCTAAATAGGAACGAAACGGTGACTGGAGAAGTGTATGTTGAGCAGCTACAAAGAGTCCAAGAAAAACTGATGGAAAAGCGCATTCTGCACATGTTAACCGCAAGAACTTCATTCATCTACACAATATTGCCAGACCACATACAGCAAGGGTGACACAAAATATTTTTTTCGAACTTGGCTAGTCTGTTTTGCCGCATCCTCCATACTCTCCAGACCTCGCTCCAACGAATTATCACCTTTTCTGTTTCTTGCAGAATTTTTTTGCACGGAAAAACATTCACTTCAGAACAGGGGATAAATGAGGCTCTCCTTGATTTTTTTCAGTCCAAACTGGCCAAATTTTATGAGGAGGGTATCGACAAGCCAAAAACGAGATAGCAGCAAATCATATCAAATAATGGAGAATATATTTTACATGTTTTGTTTTTATGTCCCCCAAAAATAAATGTTTGAAGTTTAGAAAAACCCATCATAATACACAAATTTTTGACGATTGTACGTGTAATTCCAGATCCCGTTAATATATGAGAAAAACTGTTATATATCAGATTGAATTGTCAATCAATAATACTCTTGAATTCACTTGAATACAAAAACAAATGATCAATATTGGTACTGCTGTTTAGGAAGAGTTTAGTCACATATAGACGAAGTGAAGAATCTATATATATATCGTTGTGGGCTCTTTCCAGAACAGAGCGCAAAGGAACCTTAGTTCTTTAATTTCATCATCATTAGTATCATCATAATTGAAAATGAAAAAAAAAAACTATATTTGACGATTCAACGGTGTTGTGATAGCCTATTTGAATAAGAATTTTTGAATCAAATCAATAATTGAAGGTCAAGCTGAAGTTGCATGCTTCATCTGCCTACACTTCGATGTGGGACTTGTACTATTAGATACTTATATATTTAAGTTGAATGCAGAACTTATATTTAATGTTCTCTTCATCTTCATTAAAAAAAGTACAATTCCTTTATTAATATTCGAAGTAAAAACGACCAAAAAACACAGAAAATGTCTTCAATATCGATAATATTGTTTTGGAGTCTAATAGGGATAAACAATACCTGATTTTTATATATAAATATTATCAATTTACAATTAGTTTATTTAGTAAATTAAAATAACACAAAGGTGCTCGAAATGTATCTTTAACTTAAGCATAACGTTTGATAAGAGAGCAAGTGTAGGTGTTATTCATAAATTAATAACGCTCCATGTTATTTGAATGGTTACACGAAGACGAACATTAACAATATTCGTAAAACACAGCTTAAATTTTAATGTTATCTTAACCAACAAAGCCACTTGAGGTTGTTTTAATTAATCTCAGCGGATGAAATATTCCGTGAATCTTATAAACCACGTGGGCGTTTCAAAATAAGTCCAAACTTAAAGGCTTTTGTTATCTTGAGATCATATTATGCGTAGAACAACCTGAAGTTATAGATGTTGCAAGAACTATATTGCTTTATGATAAGCTATCGAAATAAGTGCTACATGGTCAGCTGATGCGAACCATTGACATTTGCCTTGGTTGCTTTGCTGAATGCTTATAACTTTACCCCCACTTTGCAGACGGTTGTAGTAAGAAATGTGATATACAGACAAAAACACCTTATTTTTTTATTAAAAGTAAAGTAAGTAAGTAGCGGCCCATTAACGTCTCACTGCTGGGCACAGGCCTCCTCACTCCGAAGAGCGAGGGTTGTTTAGAGCATAGACGCACCACGCTGCTCCACTGCAGTTTGGCAGGCATAGTACACAAGTGCACTCTCTATTTCTTTACTCTTATAGTCCGATGTGACGGGAGTCCGACAAAACCTGAGAGAGATCAGGCGCAGGACCGACGGCTTAACGTGCTCTCCAAGGCACGCGGGTGGATCACACCACTTCCCAACTTCCCAACTCAATATTGATATTTGAATTGGCCCGACCCGGAACTCAAACCAAGGATCACATGTCTGTAGTCGAACATGCTAACCACTAGACGAATGAGGCAGTTTTTTTTATTACTGAAAGGTTAACGTTTCACTCTGATCACACCTGATAAATGATGATACAGATGATAAAATAGAAACGCGCTAATCTGTTCACAGGCAATTTACCTTTTATGGTTTCTACACAGCATCAAACCGGAACACAAATCATTTGCTTGACGGTACGTCTTTGCTGGTAGGGTGGTGACTAGCCACGGCGGAAGCTTCCGAGTCCAGACTCAGACAAATTAGACAATGCGTGTTCCTTAATTCGCTTAATGGGGGATCAAACTTGGGATCTTCACTAGCAACTCACTGGGATAGTAATACTGTCAAGGCGTAAACACAGTTTCATTTTAATAAGCGATACGAGTAGTTGTTAATCAAGTTTACAGTCATTTGCAATATTCCCCAAGGATTGTTATTCTGAATCTGCAATTAATTTTCTGATAGACTGATCTACAAGATTTGACTTAATAAATTTGAATCTTTAAGTCAAGATAAAAAATCTTGGGAGTGAATTAATTTCTCCAAAAAAGGAAGTAAAAAAGACACTTGTTGTTTGTTGTGAAACCTAGTAATTTTGAATATGAAATTATTTTTTTTTAAAACCTTTCTCCTATGGGTGAGGGGAAAACCTCTCTTCTATGGGCGAGGAGATGGCGGGTGACCCCCCTTGGGAGCTGCGGGCGGAAGTCCTTGCAGTCGCCCATCAGTGCAGGGTAGCTACAAGGGCTTCCAGAGGTCCTGACTCCTACGATGACCAGATACGGAGGATGAGGGCTCTCGCCGGCAGAGCTCTGATCGAAAAATGGAGGGAAGATCTTGGATCTCCAACTGCGGGTATAGTCACGATGGAGGCGATCCTCCTCACCTCACCTGGACAATTGGCTCACCAGGAGGCACAGATCTCTTTCCTAGCGTCTGGTGCAGGTGCTTGCCGGTCATGGTTGCTTCGGCAAGTACTTGCACCAGGTCGTTGGCTGTGAGGAAACGCCCGCCTGTCATGAGTGTGGTGCTCCTGTAGATACGGCGCACCATACCCTGGCGGAGTGTCCAGCGTGGGCACCTCAGCGGCATATATTGTAGTCGCTGGTTAGAGGAGATCTTTCACTGGAGAGCATAATTGGGGTAATGCTCTCCAGTCAAGTTGGGTGGAGGATGGTTGCCTTCTTTTGCGAGACCGTCATCTCGCTGAAGGAGGCAAATGGGAGGACAAGGGAGCAAGAGGCTGGAGCTCTCCCTCGCCGTCGGAGGAGGCTTGGTGGCAGAAGTCGCACTTATGCACTTCATGCCTCACTCTATTGTGTGGTAGATCTTCATAGTCGGTACCATCCGGGTCACTAGAGTAGAATGCAGTTAGGGAACCTCTAGTGATCTCACTCATGGATGGGGAGGGATCCGTTGGGTTTTAGTGGGTATTCAGTTATCAGTGAGTCCCACACTCCCGATAGAATTAAGCTTTCATCGGAGTGCGTAAAGGCATTTCCCAGCGAAAAACAAAAAATAAATGGGTGAGGAGAATTGTGCCCAGCAGTGGGAGGATGAGATGCTATTTACCTTTAAAATTATCATCAAACGTTTGGAATTGGGAATAATGTGTAGAAAAAACTATACTTGTCGATTAAAAGGTGCTGTAGAAGCCTATTTATATATTTATTTATTTTGTTATACATCATTCTTACATACTAAGTAGAGCACACCTTAATACTAAGAAGCAGCTCGACAAAGGGCAGTCTTCTCGCTGTAAAGCAATCGCTTCCAGACAACTTTCAGACCGAAAAAAGACAGTAAAGTAAGAGCTAGGCGGAGTACGTTTAAAATTATTTTATTGTTATATATACTACTTACGAGTACATACAATATATTCAAGGTGTTAGGAGACCACTTCTGAAAGAGAAGACAGACGGTGGTACTTTATATCGTAATTTCATTTCTTTAGCAAAAAAGGCTCAAATACATACATAAGAATATTTCACAGATTTTTTGTAAATAGCTTATAATATTAAATTACATATCATTAAGCAAACTAAATTAATTACAAAGATGACTACTAAATTTAAAAGGATGTCTCTATGTCCATACTTAACTATATAAAGGTCCTTAAAAAAATAACTACTGGAATACATGCAATTTAATATATAATTTATATACCGGAGATTAACTAAAAAAAAAATTCTAATTTTTAAAAATCAAATTATAAAACGTTTTATTAGGATTATTTAAACTTCATCATGTTAGAACATCTAAATGAAACGACAGTTTCATAAAAAACACATTACTTTACTAAAAAAAACCAGCAATTAAACACAACTCGGGTAAACTACCGGCCGCGCCAGCAGCTAGCGGTCGTTGACCCGAGGTGAGACATCAACTATTTTTAATTTTATATTATACAAATATAAACTAATATACACATTGATGTATACTAATGAAGTCGTCGTTTAGGTATATTTAGAGGACAGCATAAGAATAAAGAAAGAAAGCCTACTTGAATAAAACAATTTTTCAATTTTAAATCTGAAGCCTCGTAGTTAATATCGCAGGCCATTACTAGTAGATTAATATTTTTTCGTGAAAGCTCTACATCTTGATTAAACTGTGCCCCAATTACATAACCGAGTGAAATTTATTCTAAATACCTGTGGACGAGAACAGAGTGAAACAACGCACAGAACGGCTGCTCGGGTGCAATATTTATGTAAATATGCGAGAGCAGGTGCTATACAGGCCCCCGGCTTATTAACATAAGTTTGTATAGATTGCTGCATTTATCTTTGTACGGTTTCAGTTATGGTGGAACTTAATTCGGATTATTTCGTATCAAAAATAAAGTTATCCTTTAACAATACTCTGCGAAAACTAGGCTCGAAAAGCACTTTTGAATCGTCAGCAGTCTGCAGTTTGATAACAAATCTACTACTGGTTAAAAAAGTTGATTCCACAGAGAAGAAACCGACAAGAAATTCAGCGGTTACCTTATTAAATATAGTTTAGTATGTTAAAATGTGTTTACCTTTCATTTGCAACTGGGATCAAGTCCAAATATCTTCATCACTTAAATGATCTAATGCCTTTTATAAAATGATGTGTTTGACATATTTCTTAAAGTTATGTAGAGGCAAATCCAAAACAGATTGCGTTATCTTATTAAAATGCGTATGCTTAAGCAAACAGATGATTTCTGAACTTCTTCGCTCTAAAATGGGGCATTACAAGTTTGTTTTTAATGTTTATATTAACGTTATTATGTAATTGAATATTTTAAACTGAAACTTTCTTGGTTTATCGACATATTTAAAATCAAAAATCAAAATATTCTTTCTTTAAGTAGGCTCAAAAAGCACTTTTGAATCGTCAATAGTCTATCCGTTGGTAAAAAATTTACCACCGGTTCGGAAAGTTGAATCCGCTGAGAAGAAACCTACAAGAAACTCAACGGTTACTCTTAAATATAGTTTTGTGTGCTACAATATGTAATCTATTGCTTCTGTGAGCAACTGGAATCGAGTCCAAATATTTCTATCGCTTAAAGAATCTTCAACATTATAATATGCCTTTGGTAAAAGGATGTTTTTGACATATTTATGGGTACATAAGGTAAGTGAAGGTAAGTAGCAGCCTATTAACGTCCCACTGCTGGGCATAGGCCTCCTCACTCATACGAGAGAGGGTTCTTAGAGCATAGACCTCGCTGCTCCACTGCAGATTGGCAGGCATAGTACACAAGTGTACTCTCTATTCCATTACATTCATAGCCCGACGTGATAGCAATCTAACACAACTGTAGAGAGATCAGGTGCAGGACCGACGGTTTAACGTGCTCTCCGAGACACGGGGGTGGATCACACGTCGACTATTGAGAAAATCTTAATAGAAAACTCAATATCCTCGGGACTCGAACCCAGGACCTCATATCTGTAGTCGAACATGCCTACATACTACGATATAATCGTGTACCCGTAAATAATATACTCTTTAAATTATTATGTACTCGTAATTAGTTATTATGTAATAACAAAGACCTCAGAATAATAAAATAAAAGTATAATATAATATAAAAGCAATCCAACATATAAAAATATATGTGTCATAATGTAAAACTCTACTTGTTTATTCCGTTTATACGTTCCGTTATTAAGTTGATACTAATGTAGCACTTAAAATGAAGTAATTAATTGTCACCAAGTTACATAGACATTGGTAAAGCGCAAACTCGCAATGAGTACAACCAAACGATTAGTTGTTAAGTGATTATTTACTCAATATAATTAATTGAATAGACTTTTCAAGTCAATCAATCCGATTGCCACAAATGGTTTTACGTTGCAACATTTACTGGGTCGCTGTTCCAAATATAGATACAGCTTTATTGAACACCATCACAAAAAAGAAGAATTTAATATCTTCAGAAACTTTTAATGTACAATTGGCGGACAACGACTAAGTCCCTTCTGTCCTGTGTGTTATTTAATCAAAGAACATTTTAATTTTAGTGATTCGGACAGAAGATGTTTTATCCCGGAACCTTAAACTAAATATTATTCCCCATAAAACTATATTTTTTGGGCGATCATTTGCGGTACAGGGGAACAAGCTAATGTCGGAGTGTGCTAGTCTGTGGAGCGCTGGCGCCAGCTGTTTATCGGTGTGGGACAGAGTCAATAGTGGCAGTACGCCGCACGTCTCTCGGTAGTTTTCGGGTGACAATCCGCTGGAGCGGTCAACTTCCTAGCAAAATTTTATAAAACTTAGTTTAGCACCTCTAAAATCTACTACATTAGACGACTCACCAGATCGTAGTAAACTCAAAACGTTGAAGCTTCACTCTTAGCGTCTTACTGACGGCTAGCACAAAATGGCCGCTACGTGGTGTATTTTCAGAAAACAAAATGCAAACTACGATTTCACGCCGGTGTTTTTTGACTTCTTCCACTATGTTCGACCCTGGACCAGTAGATTGCTTTACTAGTCTTCGATCAGTGCTCACTTGTTTTAATTGAGTTTTCCAAACATGGCACGTTTTTACAGCACAAACGTACTTTTTACGCCTTTTTCTCATTTCGCACTAACAATCATCCCACTTCTGATGTCGGAGAATAAGAGATTAAGGAAATATAAAGCACAGGGGCGCAAGGCTCCCCGCCGACTTTGTCATTGATGGCAACCATAATTTCTATACTGTGGGCGTTCGTTGGGCAACGTTGGTGCAATCAAACACTTTATTAATTAACTCAGATTATAATGTTCATTCACTTAATGTTTCCGATATCAATTTACACAAACTCATTAATAATAATAACTAGGAACGTGACAGTTACAAGAGTCGACCGCTCCGGCTAACCTTCACTCGAGAACTACCGAGAGACGCGCCGGGCTGCCACTAATTGACTCTGCTCCACAGCGATAGACAGAGAGTGTCAGCGTTCCACAGACTATTGCATTGCACTCCGACATATATATATTAGTATGTATTTGTTTATTATAATATATTTTGTATGTATCTATGTACACCTTTTGTACATCACCTACCCATTTTGCTAACAAAATTTCTCTAACGCTAAGGTTGCCTGGCAGAAATCGCTACTTAGCTATAAGGCTTTTTGTATCCTATGATTAAGTTGTTGTATCTATTTGATGTATTGTTAATGGTGTACAATAAAGTATATTCTCTCTCTCAGGATCTGGACTGCTCAAAGCCCGCAAATAGGGATGTAATGTGTAAAAACTATATGAGGTGAATTAACTCTTGTCAAGCCAGCGCGCGATCATCTTAGACTGTATCGTCACTAAGCGCCAGATGAGATCATAGACAAGTGCTAACTTCTCAGCATTCAAGAAAAACCAGCATATAATGAGACCATCAGAGAATGGACTGAGAAGGCAGGCGGTGCTCAGGCCATCTAGCGCGGACTCCTTTAACTTATTAAGTAGAAAGAAAGCTTTAAAACTTTTACGTGAACTTACAATAGATGGTAATTTTTTTTTCCAAAATATATTTCATTATTGAGATATAATTTGAATACCGCCGCATGGTCCGCCCGCACGATTTTTGCGTCGATTGCCCCCCTGGACGAACGACGCTAAAGTGGCTCTTTGAACTTAAATGTTCATGAAAGGGAACGAAATGTTATGATTGCTATGTTTGCTAATAGTTAAACTATACAATATTATCTTTTGTATATTAAATTAAGACTCTGGTGTAGCGTGATGTTGCGCTAAACTTTGAGACAGTGAAAAAAGCCCGTCTTGTATTTATAGGCCATTTTAAATATTCAAACTTACCTTAAGGGTTTTCATTGTTATTCACATCACTTATATACTGAAAACTCCAAATAAACACTCACTGTTTATAAAATACCACAAAAAACTTAATGACCTTCAACGGAACTCACGCAATGTTAGTAACAATCACTTTGTAACTGATTAATTTTAGTTTATTCTATTGTCTGATGTTATCTCTACGCATATTTTGTTACGTCGGTTACCGAGAAGGGAAATAGATAATACACATTATGACTTAAAAAGAAAGAGATGCTTATATTATCTGATTGCCCAAGTTGAGCCAAAACTATCGATATCGATATCGTATCATGTCAACTAGTAGTTGAAAGATCTACATGAATTTGAAATTTCGAAAATTATAACGAGATGTATCAAAACTTTGTAACAGAAACTATATTATTAATGTAATTTTAGATGCAAATATTTACTATCCCCAGCAGATAATTAAGTTTGACTCCTTCGAGTTGTCATAAATTTAGTTAGTTAATTTTTAGTGTTGAATTCAAGTAACTCAATGGACAGTTCTATGAGACGCTTGTTACATTAATTTGATTAATTCTGGACGAAATATTTGTCACTAATAAGCGACGATAGCTATAAGTTTCTACTATTATGCAATATTTACGACATGGTGGCAAAATTATAGATTCATAATGAATTGTATCAAATTTGCATACAGGAGTTTGAAATGCTTCATTTTTTGTGATAATAAAAATTGGAATTATTGTACTTCCCTCCTACCCTCCATTTGATGGCGTCGTAAAGGGAGCTGGGAACACGTTACGGTTGTTTATGCAGTCCTGACTTACAAAATATTCATGGTTGCCATAAAATTGCTAGTAATATACGTAATAGATAAACTAGACAACAAAATAACCATGTGATTTATAAAGGGGCTGTGTGTATGTGACAAAACAAATAAAACAGTATGAGTAAGTTTAAAAAACTGTGTCTCGTACGAATTAATTTACTCAAGCCAAAATTACTGGAGCAATTTTAAAAATTCTTTCACCTCCTTGAAATAAAAAAATAATTAAACAATCGTAATGTATTAAAATATTTTCTAAACTCGTTATATCTTTTGAATGGAACGTCGGATTTTAATAATTTAAAATATATATATAATAAAAATTAATGTGGTCATTATGGCAGAAACTCTGGAAGATCTTAATACTATGCTCGATGGCCTCAACAGACCTTCTCAACAGGTGAGCCTACAAATGAACATGGACAAGACAAAAGTTATGTCCAATACCCATGTTCCACTCCACCCAGTTATCGTTGGGGACTCTGCACTCCAAATTGTTGACGTGTATACATACCTGGGACATATAGTCCAGCTAGGTACGTCCAATTTTGAGAAAGAGGTCAACCGCCGGATCCAACTTGGTTGGGCAGCCTTCGGAAAGATTCGGTGAGATCTTTTCTTCCAATATAAGGGTTAAATGCCAAAAGACCAAAGTCTTCGAATAGTATGTGTTGCCAGTGGATTGGAAAAATGATCGCTGACTATGAGCCTCATTCGGAAGTTCAAAGTTACATAGCGTTCTATGGAGATGGTTATGCTTGGAGTTTCTCTACGCGATTTACTGAAATGAGGAGATCCGTAGAAGAACCAAAGTCACCGACATAGCCCTACGAATCACGAAGCTGAAGTGGCAATGGGCGGGGCACACAGTCCGACGAACCGATGGACGTTGGGGTTCGAAGGTGCTGGAATGACGAAATGCAGCTTTCTAATGGTGATAAAATAGTGATAAGACGTTACAAACTTACATGCATACAAAACGCAAATGTTTTCTCTTTACAGTATTAGTATAGAGTTTTTATGCCTTCAATATTACTTGAATACTCGTTTGATAAATCCTAATTGCTTAGATAACCTAAAAGGTAAATATATCCTATTTGGGAGGCCTTTGCCCAATTGTGGGATGTTAATAACCTGTTGTCTCTTTGATAATTCATATTATTCTCTAGAGACATTTTAAATACAGTATATTTGGAATTACAGAGATAGGTTTACAGTACTCTTTGATGTAAGCTTCTATGTCCTACAAACAGCACTTCCGGCCGAAGTTAATTCGCCGTATAAATTTTCTATTAATAAACGTATTCGGCGTAAAAGGCAGTGACTGGAATAAAATGGTAATTTATACCTTCTATAACTCTTGCTGAAAACATTGGTTAAGGAGTCCCAAAGGGACTTTGCCTTAAAATATAACCTTATGGGTAATTGGCAATAGATGTGAGACAATTACTATATTTTTTGAAGTGAAATTTCCTTAGGCGCATCTGAGTAATTTTTTTACGGATGATTAGCGTCACGAAGATGTGCAGCGGTTTTATACTAATTCGTTTGAAGGTTAGGTGATTAACATGTGGCATTTTAATTTGCCACTCGTCATTTAATAATTTAATATACTATTTTTCATAGAATAAAAATATTTGATAAATTCTCTTTTCCGAATTTGAAATTCAAAAACAAAATTTAATTAATAATTTCTAATATTGACAAAAAGACACGTGACCATTGAGATTTCAATAAATTATTTTAATTCATTTTCGACACTTTTAATATTCCATCAGACTCTTAACATATTTTTTTTCGCTGGGAAATGCATTTAGGCACGAACCCCGACCTACAGGTCAGGAGTGTGGGACTCGGCGAATGACGAGACCTCGCAATATCCACTAAAAGTCGGCGGAACCCTCTTTATCCATATGTGAGGATTCCTAACATATCTGCCTTTTCTCTCCATCTAAGTATCGGAAATCTAAAGTTTTAAATTTGTATAAATATAAACAATACTTAAAAATTAGTTTGCCACAGAAATTTCACATCTGACATGAGTAATTTGTACGCATGCACTTTTAATTGCTTTAATGTTATCAACATGCAAATTGTTTTACTTATCGTCTATTTACTATTTATACTATATACGGTATATAGCAGTATCATTTTGCATATCTATTTCTGTACGGACATTGTCCCAAACCTTTTCAAAGTATATCGTCAGATTTATGAAAATCCATTCCGAGAGAACGGCTTATCATAAAATAAATGACGTCGCAAAAAAGTAAACATACCGAATGTCATCCACCATTTTGTTTAAAGTGAATATTTCACCAAAGAAATGTGTATTTTCTATGTTTATTGTAAGTTTATTTTAATCTTTATGTAATTTAGCATTTATAAAACTCCTTGATTGAAGGAAATCAGCTTCCTGCCATCTGAATTTGGAAGTGAGTAAGCTTTTAATGAAAATGAAGAAGCTTTTATCTTTTAAGCTAATACATTTGTCGGAGTGCAGTAGTCTGTGGATTGCTGGCGCCATCAGTCTATCGGTGTGAGGCAGAGTCAATAAGTGGCAGTCCGGCGCGTCTCACGGTAGTTCTCGGGTGACCACCCGCCGGTGCGGTCGACTTTTGAAACCGTCGCGTTCCTATTATTATTAACGAGTTTATGTAAATTAATATCGGTAACATTAAGTGATTGAACATAATAATCTGAGTTAAGTAATAAAGTGTTTAATTGCACCAACATTACCCACTAACCCCCACAGTATGGAAATGGAAATTATGGATGCCATTAATGACGATGTCATTTCTCTCTTATCCTCCGACATATATTTCTCCGTATTATTTTATAACGAAGGGGGGAGGGGGGAAGGAATGAGCAAATTATACCTGAAATAACCTGGAGAGGAGTAAGAAATCGTCTTATCTGGGAGTTTATCCCACGAAAACCCTCTGGGCAGTCACGTGCCGGGGTAGAACCGGCAATTTGGACAGTGATTTCATCCGGTGGGATGCTTCAAGTCGATTGCTTGATTAAGTTAAAAGAAAAGAACTGTTAAAAAAAATCTATAACGTTGTTACAGGTAAATGCTATAAAATAAACCCATAACAATACAAATTTTATGCTATAAGCCTTCGTAAAAACTTTACAACCACGAGACCTGATTTCTTTAATATACCGTAGATATCGTACAGGAAGGTATCATCCAATTTTATCTTACGTAATTTTACACGAGCAGCTTGTGGATTGATTATGCGCAAAAACAGTGCAGCGCCCTACGAGTCCATTACAACAATGCCTTTAGGATGCCGTTGGGACTACCCAGATCCTGTAGCGCTTCGGGGATGTTTGCCGATGCGCGTGTAGACTGCTTTTACACTACCATGCGTAAAAGGTATACATCCCTGTTGTGTAGGGTACAGACTAGCTTCAATGGCATTCTAAGGGCGTTTGGTAACAGGTTCGATTGTCAGTACCTGAAACATTGTAACATGATTCATGGACTGACAAATCGAGCAGGTATAGGTTAGTTTAGTTTGAATAATTTTGAATCTTATTTTTCTATTTTATATTGAGTGTCTTATTAACATTTAGATTTAAGTTTTTGTTTGTAATTTACTAACACTTGACATATGACCAATGGTCGAAATAAAGAATTATTATTATACTACTTTCACACTCACGCCCGTTGACTAAAGAATATATATATTTATTATTAAATATCAATAAATTTATAATAATTACTTGAATACATAAATATGAAATAATACATATATCTACATAGACAATTACATAAATACATATAACGGGCGGAGGATACACCCCGGCAGGGAGACCAAACAGCCGGGGGTCAGGGCTACAGGCTGAGAAACCGCCGGACTATCCTAGCCGAGTCCAGCAACACCGCCTTTTGCATCCTTGCTGCGAGCGAACTGCCCCGGAACCCCAGTCGTCTCAGATGATGAGCGAGACTGACTGGGATCAGACCATTCGCAGATATTACGATTGGGATGGTTTCAGTGGATCCCACTCCCCACATGGCGGTAATCTCGTGCGCCAGATCCAGATATTTACGTTTTTTCTCTGTCTCAGCTCGCACGAGATTCTCGTCATACGGGATCGTGATATCCACTAAAAACACCCGAGACACTACCCGGTCCATTATCACGATATCAGGCTTGTTGGCCAGTATGGTCCTGTCCGTGATAATACCAACCCGGTCCCAATAGAGTCTTTAGTATTAACCTAATAGAGTATTAACCTATCATACATACAGGTAATTTTACCGATAGTTATTTAGTATATATACCAAGAACTTTTATACACTTTGTTGCACGTCTAAGATATTAAAAAATAATAAAATAAAATGAAAGGCAATAGGCGGTCTTTCGGGAGACAGGGTTTTAGAGTATATATCCACTTCGAAGTGGCAGGTTACACATACCTCAGGATATGCAGGTTCCCTCACGATGTTTTCCTTCACCGGAAAGCACAGTAATCGATTGTAAAGAACAATCAAGCACGTAAGTATCATTTCTCTAAACGAAAATCCCCGCGTTTCACCACTCAAGGCTATATGAAGACGTGGCTTTGTGCTATAAATTAAGTGATTTATTGGGAATATTTATGGGAAAAACACGGCTAATTGTTAAAGTATCACTTATGACCAAGTTATAATATGGTGATCCAATATTTTTGTGAGGAACTGCACACAGAAAGATTATAAACGTTTTCCTATTTTAACTACATTAACAGGTAGAACAGATGTATAATTTAATAAATGATTACTTATTATTTTGATATAATACTCGTAAGTAAATGTAGTAGTATAAAAGGACACAAATTTTCAGATGAACCCTAAAAATAAAAGTGCGTGCGTACAAAGTGAAAGTTCTTTGGCAAACTAATTTTTAGGTCTTATTCATATTTATACATATCAAAAACTTTATATTTCCGAGACTTAGAGGGAGGGAAAAAGGAAGATATGTTAGGAATTTAATGAATTTAATTGTCATTAAAATATTAAAAATTGATACAAATAATTTATCGAAATCTCGAATCAAATGACGAATTGTTAATAGAAATGCTACATTTAAATTTAAAATTTAGAAAAGAGATTTTGTGAAATATATTATGATAACTGGCAAATTAAAATGTCATATGTTATTTGTAAATATTGAAACTACCTAACCTTCAAACGGATTTGCATAAAAAAAACACTGCCTTCGTGATGCTACTGACGGCTTTCATCCGTAAAAATTGTACCCTCATGCGCCTAAAGAAGTTTCACTTCAAAATTCAATTTCAACCAATTTTGTCGAAAACTCATTTCAACTTTTAAAATATCACTTTCTCTTAGAACTTGTTGTAATCATACGTAAAACAACCAAACAAGTATGAAGTCGATACAAATTTGTGGGATCGAAACAGCTGTACAAAGAAATCCTCCAAGTTTACAAAGAAACACCGAGATAGGAAAATGTAAACTAAGAAAAAATATTATCGGTGCCAAGAGGCCGTGCCAAAATATACAAGTGTATAAGTTTGCGATAAAATAGTCTGACCCCTACCATCTGTCTGTACAACGAAAAAAATTAGCAGCCACAGGGACTGCCGATAGAAGTGAAACAAATAAAAGTATAAAATACATTATTATTTTGAGCTCGTTATTGAAGTGAAACATCTTTAGGTGCATGAGAGTAGAATTGAGGGATGAATCGCGTGGTTAGCGTCACTAAGATGTGCAGCGTTTTTTAGGCTAATTTTAAATACGTCTGCAGTTTAATTCGGCTTTCGGCATTTTAATTTCCCTCTCCATATTTAATAAATTAATATACTATTTTTGATAAAATATAAAATAGAGTAATATATTGCAAAGTAAGTAAAATATAGTGTAAAATATTGCAAGAGTACTTAGACGATGAAAACGCGTGGGAGTGAACGAACTGCTCTAATTTGAATTGAAATATATTAAACTAATATGATATTGTAATGATGATGATAACAAAAAAACAAAATACCCGACTGAGTATGTTGTGGGCTCTTCTCGGATCAGGGCGCGAAGGAACCCTCGTAACTTTAGATTTTAAGTCGTTCTGGAGTATCATCATCAGACGTACATTAGAATTAGAGTGTGGAAAAGAAAAGAAAAAAAGAATATTATTTGACGATTCAAAAGTGCTGTAATATGCCTACTTGAATAAAGATATTTTGATTTGATTTGATTTCAATAAAAATATGTCATAAATTCTCTTTTTCGAAATCATAAATTCAAAAACAATATTGACAAAAAATACGTGCATTATTATTTACAATTCGTCATTTGAGATTTCAATAAAATATTTGTACAAATTTTCGACACTTTATAATGACTAATATTTTAATGACAATTAAATTCATTAAATTCCTAACATATCTTCCTTTTTCCCTAAAATATCGGATATCTAAAGTTTAGATTTGTATAAATATTAAATATAAACACGACTTAAAGATTAGTTTGTCAGAGAAGTTTCACTTCTTACATGTGTACTTTGTAGACACGTATTTCTTTTTTACATTTTAAAACAAAGATAAATATTGTCGAATAAAATACAAGAACAACTTTATACATTTTAAAAAAATGATAAAAACTTATAAATATTCATTCGGAAAAAAGTGAATCCATTCATTTTTTCTTGTAAAATTATGAAGTAGGGTAAGTAGCAGCCCATTAATGTCCCACTGCTGGACAAAGGCCTCCTCACTCATAGGAGAGGGGGTTTTTAGAATAGACACCACGCTGCTCTACCGCCAATTGGGAGGCATAGCACATAAATGTAAGTGCTAACCCAATTGCACTCTCATTTCCTTCACTATCATAGACCGATGTGACGGCAATCCAACACGACCGAGAAGAAATCAGGCGCAGGAGTGACGGCTCAACGTGCTCTCCGCTCACTTCCTAACTTCAAGCAAATACTGAAAAGTTATTAAAAAAAACTCAATTTTTGAATTCGCCCGACTCAATTTTTGAATCCAGGACTTCATGTCTATAACTGAACATGCTGACCACCAGACCAATGGTATACAAAGCACTAATGTTACGCAACACAACACATCATATTTACATTTCGCGATTGAAGTGATATTTAGAAGAGTCACTCCATTCGTAATGTTAATAGTTTATTGATGTCTACATATTTACATGGAATCGCAAATTACGAATAGATTAATTATAAAAAAAAACCAGTTACAAAATATTGTTAAATTAAAATAGTAGGGGATAAAACTTTCATACTTCCTTCTAGTTTTAGATAAGAAAACCAAACTTTCATGAGCTTTCTAGACTTCGCCTATAGACATTTTTCATAAAAAAATATTTAAAGTTACTTAACTTTAAAAGGTAGCTAACGATGTTTTCTTTTTATAGTGTTCAAGATGCACTTCTTAGTAAAAGATAGGGTGGTAATAATACCTTGACAACATAGAAAAAAAACTGCCGAGATTGAACCCAGGACCTCTGCTAATGAAGTGAGTGCTTTCAACTTAACTTTTCACTTTTAGTTATAACGTATTATTTTTAATGGTAAAATTTTCTGTTATTTTAGAAAAAAATTGTTTCCATTTTTTTTTAATTTAAATAAATAGCATTCTCTATTAATATACGATTAATACGATTGGAAAGAATTCAAAAACGACTCCTTTCCTTTTTTTGTAATGTCAATAAAACTTTAATGAATTACAATGAAAAGGTTAAATATTTCTAATTAGATAGTTTCTCTTCTCGCAGAAAATTACTGGACCAATCCTTTCTATACAAAATAATACGTAATTCATTGGAAGCCCCACAAACATAAAGACAAATCAATATTAGAATACCAAGACCTAATGCTCGAGTCAAATTGGAAACATTTGTTGTACCACATGCAAAAACAAATGTAGTATTAAATGTAGTAACTACTGGTGGTCCTTAAATAAATATATATTATAGAAGACTTGGTTTTGTTACTGAAAATACCTGATTTTAATTGAAAAAGTAATGTTGAATAGCCCATTTATTGCGGAAGGTTATGGTTTGTGCACTTTATAACAAATACAAGCGAAAACTTATACAAAATTTTTACAAAAACGGGAAAAATATATTTGTAATGAGAGCTTCCGTTGCATGTGCTTCGTAAATAGATAAAGTTACGTAGTATTTATCTATGACGTAATTGTTTTGTTTTATCAAAATCAAAATCAAAAATATCTTTATTCAAGTAAGCATATTACAGCACTTTTGAATCGTCAAATTATATTTTTTTTCCACACTCTGATTCTAATATACATCTGATGACGGTACTCAAGATCGGCTTAAAATCTAAAGTTACGAGGGTTCCTTCGCGCCCTGATCCGAGAAGAACCCACAACAAACTCAGTCGGGTTTTTTTTTTTACCATCATCATTACAATAACAAATTAGTTTACTATATTTTAATTAAAATTAGAGCAATTTGTTCACTCCCAAGCGTTTCTATCGTCTAGGTAATCTTGCAACTTATAATACGATTTTTCTATCAACTTTCTTTTAACAAAGACTTTGAATTTATTAATTGACATCTTTAGAACGTCTTGTGGGAGTTTATTATAGAAACGTATACAGTTACCCTTAAATGAGTTGTTAATCTTATGCAGCCTACTAGAATTTATAACAAGTTTGTTTTGGTTTCGTAAGTTATATGATGTACATTCACTCTTTTTATTAAAAGAGTCAATGTTTTTATGTACATACAATAAGTTTTCCAATATATATACGCAGTGAACTGTCATTATGTTTAAATAGCTATATATAAAAGTACAGGATAGCAAATGTCTACTATCTGATGAGGCTCAATCACTAGATAGATAATTTTAACAAAAATTTACTATAATACCGCTAAAGTCAATCCGTGTAGCAACAAAATATAAAAATAGTGTCCAAAATGATAACTAGTGCATAAATACGGAAGTTATACAAATATTTTTTGCTTTTATAAAAGGTTTTTCTAGTCTGATGAATAGTTTTGTATTTGCAAGCTAATACGTGTTTGTTTTATTTATTGCTAACAGATTACAGCTTGACTTTAATCATTTTATGGTTAAGTGATGATATAGTCTAAGATGGATGTGCATTAATCTGGTATGAGGTATTTATATCAGGTGTTTTCTGCACATCATCATACTGGAATGTAGATTATTTCTTGGGAGAGCGTCTTTGCTGGTAGAATGGTGCCTAGTCATGGTTGAGACCTCCTACCAGTCCAGACTGAGATATATTTAAAAAAGCATTTTTCTAAATTTTCCCAACCTGGAACCTAATTCAAATCAAATCAAAATATTCTTTATTTAAGTAGTCTCGTAGAGCTTTTTAAATCGTCAGTAGTCTGTCCGTTGATAAGAAATCTATCACCAGCGCTGAAAATGATTCCACTGAGAAGAAACCAACAAGAAACTCCTTCAAATATAATTTTTTTTTGTTACAATGTGTTGAAGTTTGAACAACTGACATCGTAGTCTAAATATTCTTATCTTCAATCCAGATATGCCTTTTGTAAAAGGATGTTTTCGGCATATTTCTTAAAATTAGTAAAAGCTAATCCAAAAGAAATTGGATTGTCTTATTCAAGTGCATTTGGTCGGACCGAGTGATGATTTCTGGGCCCGTAGATATCGTAACTTTCGAAGAATACTACCGCTTAAAAATGTATGGGAATGAAGTTTCAGTTTTCGATGTTTCGATAGAAAACTTCATTCCCATACATTTTTAAAGCATAAGCAATCTTCGAATGTGACGTTGTCTAAGAGCCCTGAACTTTCGCGCCCTAAAATGTAGCATTCAAAATATTCTTTATTCGAGTAGGCTCAAGAATCTCTTTTACATCGTCAGTAGTCTTTCCGTTGTAAAAAAATCTACCACCAGCTCTGAAGACTATATATAACTATTTCATTAAGAAGAAAACGGCGAGAAACTCAGCAGTTACTCCTTCAAATATAGATTTTATAAGTTACAATTTGTTGAGGTTTGAACAACTGGTTTTGAAGTCCAAACATATGCCTTTTGTAAAAGGATGTTTTCCGCATATATCTTTAGATTAAGTAAAAGCAAATCCAAAAGAAATTGATGTATCTTATTCAAAATGCACGTGCTCGGACAAACTAATAATTTCTGAACTTTCTTCTCCGTAAAATGTAGCATTACAAGTTTCTATTATTTAGCAAACGAAACGAATACTCTCACAATTGCACCAGCGAGGCTATCAAGGGAGATAAGCTAGAAATATCGAAGTCATATTTACTTCATCTTCCAAGATTTGGGTTTATTGAAGTTAAGCTAAACTAGATCCCGTGAACAGAATATTAAGGTATACGGATTTTCCACTCGCATAGAAAATGTTCATAATTTCGGTACTACGTCCTCGATAGATATTGAAATCTATTCCAGCTGTCGAGAAAGTATGCTGGCAGCAATATTTCGTATGGAATACTGTAGTAATTTTTCAAAATTGACTGCTTTATTAAAACCTGCGGTCAGGGGTTTCAGCATGAGGAATACGAATACTTCATAACGGTGAATAATGAACTGAGAGAATTGTGTAAATATTCGAAGAACCGGGAATAATTCATAAAGTTCAGTTCTTTTATAAACTAGCTGTTCCCTTCGGTTTTTCAAGTATAGCTCACAATCTCTATGGGAAATCCATAATTAGTTAAACTCTACATATTTCGAAAGAAGGCTTTCTGCTAAACTTTAAATCAAGCATATTCATTATTTGGCAATATTTTGATAGATGGGGAACGAGAGAAGAGGTGAAAGAATTTGTGTACTTGGGATCTTAATTTACAAAAGATGGAACATGTGAAAGTGATACTGAAAGGAGAGTGAATGCGGGGAATATGGTAAATGGTCCTCTGCACGCCTTTATGAACAGCCAGATGGTGTTTCAAAGGGCCAGACTGGCTGTGCATTTAGGAGTGTTGGTACCAACACTTATGTATGGTAGTGAAAGTCAGGTATGTCAGAAGAAGCACAAAAGTAAAATAAATGCGGTAGAGATGAGAGCGTTGAGAAGTATGAGTGGGTTGAAATTGAGTAACAAAGTAAGAAATAGTCTGATAAGCGAACGATGTGGTATAAAAGAAGATTTAGTGACTAAAACTGAGAGAGGGATGCTTGGATAGTTGGGGCACGTAGAGAGAATGGATGAAAAGAGACTGACAAAAAGGATTTATGAGAAAGGAGTGAATGGGGTAGTTGGAAGGGGAAGACCAAGGCGAACGTTCCTGGACCAAATCCAGGACATTGTAAATGAGGGCCAGGTCAAGAGTACTCTAAACCGACAAACTTGTATGAAAGGTTGGAGATTGGAGGAAATGAGAATGGAGGAAACGAAAGAGATATGCAAGGATCGTGGCAAGTGGAAGGACATGGTCTCTACCTACTTCTATGGGCATGTGGCGTGATGCTATGTATGTATGTATGTTAATTCAACCATTTTTTTATTATATCTATATACGATACTTGGGGACCACAACGACATCCTCTGGTGTCCCTGGTCGGAGCGGATCTCTGACTGCCAAGTATAGTAGGCGCCATGCTTGACAGTGAGGTAGGATGGAATGTAGTTGCCTCTTTTTGCGAGGCCGTCATTTCGTTGAAGGAGGCAATGGAGCGAGAACGGGAAACTGCAACAGGTGCCACTCCCTTTCGAAGGAGAAGGTTGGGCAGCAGAAGGCATCTTTATGGTCGCCTTTTGTCTCCTCCTTGAACATCGCCAATCGGTTTCATTGGGAGTGTCAGGGCGAATGCACAAGGGTGAACTTTACACCTCAAATTCAGGGTGAGGAGGGTGTCGATGGGCTTTAGTAGGTATTCTGGCCTTGCCGGACACACACACTCCCTGTCTTGTCGCCAAAGCATTTTCGTGCGGAAAAAAACAGGTACCGGGTTTGATCCCCAGCACGTTAGATTTAGGAATACATTTTCTCATTTTGTTTGAGTCTGGCCTAGTGGAAGACTTCGGTCGTGGTTATTAATACCACCCCCCAGCAACGACGTACATTCAAACAAGAGATTTGTTTTCCGATAACAAACTGAGTAGAAACTCAAAGAAGTGTATTGCCTCTTATATAATTAGTGCGTTTAACAGTCAAGCGCTAATGTTTCAGCAATAAAAAACCTGATGATAAGTGACGATACAGTCAAAAAAGGCAGTGCGGTAACATGCTAAGAGGTAATTTCTTGTGATTTCTACCTTGCATCGTACCTGAATGCACATTTTTTGAAATGAAACGCGTGACAAGGATGTGCAGCGTTTTCATAATTCGTTCGAAGGCTAGGTAGTTTTAATATTCGCAAATAACAGGTGTCATTTCAATTTGCCATTTGTCATTTAATATACTATTTTTCATAAAATATAAAATAAACATATTTTATAAATACACTTTTCTAAATTTTTAATACAGAACCAAAATTTGATTAATAATTTGTGATATTGACAAAAAGACGTGGCATTTTTATTTACAATTTTAGATTTCGAAAATATACACCGGCACACAAAAAAAAATTGTCTGCACACCACCTATCTACGGGCATGTTTTTCGACCCGCTGAATACGAATTTCAAGTCAGCTTTGACCGTCCCGGCTTCAATTTCGAGTAAATTGCAAAAAACTGCTACCGCCACTTCAAATCAAACTAGGTCTCATAAATCAATATGTCAATGCTCTGGACAAGGATGGTGATTGTTTTCAGTACTTGAGAGAAAAGTTTCCAGCGATAAGTGATGCCAATACAGGACAATGGCTATTGTCCTGTAATTTTCACTTTTATTATTTTCTAACAAGTTATGACACATTTTTGAACCTTACCCAGGCTGCTCTCTCCATCCAAGTACCTGCATAATATTGCTGGCCGGAAGGAATCGCCCATCTGCCACGAGTGCGATGACACCGTCGATACGGCGCACCAAACTGTGTCAGAATGCTCGACGTGGCCATCATAGCGGCATCTCTTGCTGTCTTTGATTGGCGGAGATCTCTCACTGACTAGCATTGGCCGTGCAATGGTCGCTAGCGAAGCAGGGTGGAGAGCCGTCGCTTCCTTTTGCGAAAATGTTATCGTACTAAAGGAGGCACATGAAAGGAAGCGGGAGGTTGCTCCTGATGACCCTGCTTTACGTCGCCGAAGGTTGAGCGGTAAAAGGCGTGGATTTGCGCGCCTCGTTCTACAGCCTTGACTCTTGATTCGGCTTCATCCGGGACACTATATTGGATTGCGCAAGCGAGCCGCTGGTGTCCCACATTAGGATAATGTGAGACCGCTGGGTTTTAGTGGGTATTCTGTCTCAACAGTGAGTCCCACACTCCCGACTCTTTCCAAGTTGGGGTGCATAAAAGCATTTCTCAGCGGAAAAAAAGGCTTCTCTTATCATATCATTCATTTTGCCTACAAAATATATATCGAATTTGGGTCCATTAAAAATTCCCTCTTTTAATTTGGCATCACTTATCGCCGGAAAATTTTCTTCAGTATAAAGCAATATAGTAACTACGTGATTTCGCTTCCATAAGTGAACCACAAACTCTACGTGAAAACATAAAATGCTTGGGAAATATGATACGCATAGGCTCAATTAAAGGAGGAAGTTTCTGACATGGGGTCAAACAGGGTCAGATCGTATTACATCAACTAATGGAAATCGCGTCACGCGTTATGTGGATTGACGCAAAGCAATGAAAGTGTAGAGACAAAAAATACAGAATTTATATCTAGACTTAATATACTCACTCAGTAATTTAAATGTATACCTAAGTAGCTGTGTTATTATAGAATAGACGGGTAGCTATAAGTCCTTAATTATCAGAGGAAGTAATCCTCGACACGAGGTGAGTCCTACTAACCTTATATTATGCAGTTAGTAAGATTGTTACCAGCGTTCTTGGATAGTACGTATATATGACGATACGGCGACCGCCCTTGGGGTTAAGAGTCAAGATTTAATATTTAATAATTTCAAGTGTTGCTTTACCGGCTTTTTTGGCTTCTTCTTACAGTACCCAAAATTTAGTAAAGAATATCGTTTGCAATGATTTATATAATAGAATTAATAACATTTATTTAGAAGATGCCAAAAATGCTTGGTTTTTAGCATGTCCAAATCAAAATTTACCAATTATTTTATCTTCTCAAAAATCATGGGACGCACCCCTCTGTAAAAATTTATCTTTTAATCTATTACAAACATATAAAAATCTAACAGAGAGGGCTCGCCTCGTTGCTGTTTCTGAACACGGGTCAGGTTTCTGGCTACATGCGCTTCCATCTGTATCCGTAGGTACCTTGTTAGACAAGACTACGTTATCTTTATCTACGTGTCTGCGTTTGGGTGTGAAAACAACAGAGCCCCATCGTTGTAAATGTGGTGAGTGGGTAAATCAATCGGTCACCAGGGTCACGGTCACGGCTGTCTTGCCTTCGTAGTGCTGGTCGTCTTCCCAGACACGCCGGCATCAACGACATCATCAGAAGGACCCTTGTCACCATTAACGTGCCGGCTATTCTCGAGCCGAATGGAATTGCACGTGATGATGGTAAGAGACCTGATGGTATGTCGTTGATGCCTTGGAAAAAAGGAAGGTCGTTGGTGTGGGATGCTACATGTGTTGATACGCTTGCACTATCTCACATTGACGCTACCTCCAAATCAGCGGGAGCGGC